>JAGDYQ010000217.1:1431758-1453315 GCA_021962125.1 Bulinus truncatus | reverse complement strand
AGTAATATGCTACTAACTCAATGTTATGTAATTCATACAACGTCATGTTATTCACACGATGTCATGTTATTCACACGATGTCATGTTATTCACACAATGTCATGTTATTCACACAATGTCATGTTATTTACACAATGCCATGTTATTCACACAATGTCATGTTATTCACACAATGTCATGTTATTCACACAATGGAATGTTATTCTCCTGGGCACCACTATAAATCAAATTTAATCGGCCACACGGGAGTAATGGGCAGTTATAGGTCAAGACAGGAGTTGGACAAATAAAATACATCTGGCAGATCCGACTCACTGTAAAACCATTGCATGTACTTCTATCTATCTATCTATCTATCTATCTATCTATCTATCTATCTATCTATCTATCTATCTATCTATCTATCTATCTATCTATCTATCTATCTATCTATCTATCTATCTATCTATCTATCTATCTATCTATCTATCTATCTATCTATCTATCTATCTATCTATCTATCTATCCATCCATTCATCCATCTCTCTGTCTGTCTGTCTGTCTGTCTGTCTGCCTGCCTGTCTGTCTGTCTGTCTGTCTGTCTGTCCTTCCTTCCATTAATTCGTTTGTTGTCTGCCTCCCCCCCCCCCCACCCCGTAGGGATACTTAAAGAACACTTTCCATGCCCGTTAATTTTTATTTTTGTACTAAGTCAGGCTGTGCCACAAAGTGAATTAAAACTCATCTACCAGAACTTTTCTTTGTCTGTGGTGGATACATCGTCAATAGACAACTATATATACTAGCTGTACCCTGCAAAACCTTTGCATAGAGTTATATCCCCTTAGGCTTGATCGGTAGGCTAGGTTATTTTTTTTTTATTTCGGGCAGATCCGATTTTTTCATGATTGTATTTTAAACTGGAATACTGTTGTATTAATTCTTTACTTTCGATTTAACGCAGAACCCACACTGCTATTATTTATATAGATATTTATATTTATACCTATCTTATATGTACTGTGCATTTAATAAGTGAAATAGTAAGTTTAGGTTTAAGCAAAAAAAAAAAAGAAAAGAAATAAAAGAAAATTCAGAATTATATTTTAATAATGAGAAAAAAAATCAGTTCATCTTCTCTCTGTTACTGAGCGCCTTGTTTGATATCTACTTAACTTATCTTTGATCTTCATCACTAAATCTTGTTCTATATCTTTCATTATTTTATAACAGTCAGTCTTTGAGTCTGTCTTCTCTATCACCAAGGGGGAGAGTGGGGGGATCAATTTTTTTTCTCTTTCTGTCACCGGCTATCTTCAAGTCTCTACTGTCGGTCCCATGTAATTCTAATGTTGACATTGGCCAACGGCCTTGAAATAAAAAAAAATCTTTTACTTTAGCAATTCTTTCTTTTTCCACTATTTTCCCCCCAGCGCGAGTACCTGTTTGTATATTGGTCAGTTCTGACTGTTGACCCACTTTCCAACTATCTCAACTCGCTGAAAAAAAGGCGCCAATACATTCATCCCCTCCCTAATCCCGTCCCACTTGTCTAAATCCACCCAACTCCCCCATTTCTTTCTTTTTTTCCAAATCCTCCGATACAATGACCAGACATGTGCTCTGATAACTCCATTTTGTTTTTTTTTCTATCCATTTTGTTCAAGAAGACAAGAGTTGAATGATTCGATACCAAATGAGAAGAATTCGATTACAATAGTGACCTCGATTACAAGTGAAAATCCGATATTTATATTTCTCGGATACCACAATTCGGGAAATTGCAGAGCAAATTTTTTATGTTTATTTATACGCAACCAGTGAACTAAGAATTGATTTCAAAAACTGACTAGACCAAAAAAAGAACAACTTTTGAATTCACCAAAGTATTGAATATGAAATTTATCCAATCATCAATGGGATATCTATCAAAATATCTATCTATGTATCTATCTATCTATATCTATATATATCTATCCATATGTCAGTTTGTCTATCTATCTATCTATCTATCTATCGAACTAACTAACTAACTAACTAACTAACTTACTAATTAACTATTAGGGCTGTACCGGATTGCAATTTTTAGATCCTGCAGGAATCGGAACCGGAATCGGATTTAATATTTGAATCCTGCCGGAATCGGAACAGGAACCGGATTTTACCAAATTAAATAGTAACTCTTCCGAACGAAGTAGTAAGTTCTCGCCTAACATAAAAAAGATATAAGAATGAAAAATAGAATAAAAATTTTAAGTTCTAGATAACAAAAAACAGTATTAACCATTTAGATCTTGAAGACTGTGACTAAAACCCCTTCCCCAATCTTGAGTTAAGAAAGATAACTCTGTCAAAATAACAGGTTCTTTGTTTTTAAAAAAATATTTTAATAAAGCTGTACCCAATTTAACTTGATTTCTATTACAATCAAACAAAGAAATGGGTTACATATCTTAGAAAGTATAATAAACATGTTTATTAATAAATGAATTGCGAAAAAAATATATATACTGTGACACCACCCGTCAGCTCATTTTTCTTTAGTTTTCCATAGTCACTTCACCAGACCTTGTTATTTCATTCATACTTTCCTTTAAATCATTTTCTGACTATTTCCAATAAAAACGCAAATTAAAATGCATTTCAAATCTAAATCAATATCACTTTAATGCTCAGTTAAAAATGTATCTTCAAATTATTTATCTAAATATGCAAGGAATTTTATCCAAATCGTGACAAAATCCACTAAATTAAAAAAATTGCAGAAAAAAAAATTATTGACCTATTTTTAAACTGTAAACAATCAATAATAGATCGTCTCCTCTTTAAAGAAGTTAAACTTTTGTAGCTTAATATAGTTAAAAGAAAACACGGAATCAACAGTTCCGGAAGGTAAGGTGTCGTACTACTAGACTAAATACTATTCAAATCTTCCTTTTTAATATATTTTTACTTACATAAAGAACTAAAAGCGATCGACGTTATTGTAGTTTTAAAAAAGCAAAGGAAGCTATTGTTTTAATTTAATTGTATAGCGCTAAATATTTCAAAATTATGTTGCGCTAAAAAAAATGTCTTACAAATTTGAAAAAACAAAGAAATCCGGCTTAAATGCGGCACATTTTAACCGGAACCGGAATCGGAACCGGATTTGTTAAAACTGCCGGAATCCGGCTTAACAGGAACCGGAATCGGATTCCGGTACAGCCCTATTAACTATCTATCTATCTATCTATCCACCTATCTACCTACGTACTATCTGTCCGTCTGTCAATTTATCTTTTCAGTCTTTTCTATGTTTGTCTGTCTATCTGTCTGTCGCACCACAACGTATCATATTTCCTGGACAACGTCCACTGTGCCAGGCCTGGACCAACTTTTTGTCTATCAACAGAGGACTTCAGTTATCTTCTCCTCTCTCTCTCCCTCCGTCGATACTGTCAGTTAATGAACTTGTCATGTTGTCTGACACTCCTGTCCGTGCGTCTGTCTGACCTCCGGTCAATCGTATCTCAACCACCCCCCTCCCTCCCCAAACCTTGTCACTCGTATCTCTACTCCATCAGTTGTTTTTTGTGTTTTCACCCCCCCCCCCCTTATTTGTTATACGAAGAAAGATAATAAATTAAAACCAGTGTCTAGAAGATAAACAAAGAAACAGACATAGATTAAATGAGATCGGGGATAGACAGACAGACAGACAGACAGGGGGGGGGTGAAAGACTGACGTAGATCAATATAGAACTTGGCTGAGCAGTGAACAACAGACAGACAGACGGAGATAAACAGACAGGAGAAAATGCAGTGGAGAAATTAACGGTGTGTTGACAAGATGAAAGATCTTTTGACAGACAGTGTAAGGGTATGGGGCACTCGCATATAATTACGTAGAGAGCTGAGAGGAGAGAGAGTGAGAGGGAGAGTAAAGAGAGAAAGAGAAGAGAGAGAAGAGGGAGAGAGAGAGAAGAGGGAGAGAAATAGAGGAGAGGAAAGAGATAGAGAGAAGAGAGTGATGATGAGACAGATAGAGAAGGGAGAGAGAGAGAGGAGGAGGAGAGAGAAAGAGAGAGAGAGAGAGAGAGGAGAGAGAGAGAAATTTCGTATGCAACCACCGTACTGCGTAAGACAGGTTAACAACGTTAATAATGAGTTTTTTTTATGTTTAAATATAACACACTGAAGTTAACTGAAAAGAAGAAGATCTATAGTCAAAGAAAATTGAGAACATTTCGCTTCTGAGATGATGCTGTACTATTTGGTGTATTTCACAAGATAGGATTTAAATAAAAAGTTACATATGAAACCCGTTATATAAACTAAACTACACTACAGACTAGTGGGACGCGACCCATCTTTGTTTTATAAATATTTTTTTTTACTTTCTTGATAGACGGTTCACGAAGACCGAACATGTTCCTTGGCCGGACGCCAATCATAAATGTGTGAGAACTATTGCTGTAGAACATTAAAAAAAAATGAAGAACAAGTACTGTTAAACATAACGTACGGTGCGCATTTTAGTTTCGGTGCGTAGCAAGTAGCAAGCTAATTTCTTTTTTTTTAAATTATGACTGTCTGGTAAAAAAAAAATCTATTCACGCCACCTGAGGTCATCTTTTGGCCCAAACGGTACCGCCATCTCTAGGGTCCAGTCAATCGTCCACTGCAGGGACATTGATGAATGGCGAGGAAGATATTTTCCAGCCAAATTCTATTGTAAGAAGGGCGGGAGGGGGGGGGTGGGGGGGGGTGGGGGGGGGTAAGGAAACAAAAGCGGTTGTGTGGGAGCTGAGTTTGTGGGTGGGGGGGAGGGGGTATGCCTAGAGAGAGATTGTTTGTCTGTGAGCAGGGCCTGGCTGTTGTCATGGTGGGGAGTACTTGCGTGTGTGTGTGTGTGAGACTGAGGGGAGGGGGAGGGAGAGACAGAGGTTAGCCTGAGATGCCTACCAGTGTTAGTTTGTGTGTGTGTGTGTGTGTGAGTGTGGGGGGGGGGCTTGGTCTGAACAAGTCAGTACAGAGAGCTGTGTGTTACAGCTTTGCAATGTTTTTTTTTTATGCGTCTTACAAATAACAAATGATTCACTGTATCAAAGTATGTTTCAGGTGAAGTGTAACACTGAATACATTTTGTAATATTGCCTAAAACTTAACTGTACCGGAGATTTTCTGTAAATAGGCCCACCCGACCATAAGCACATGGGTTTGTATACAGAAAGTTTTTCTATAAACAGCAGCAGGCCCGTGGGCTTATAGTAGGTTAAACAATTATTAATGCCACATACCGATTTTGGTTGAAAAAACAGAACAAAATATATTTTTAAAAAATGACATGCGTGTGTCTCAGGTAATAAGTAGTTTAACTGATTTGTATTATCCAAGTAAACTCCCATGGGCCTGTATTTGGTGCAAAAAATCTCAATATGTAAAATCAATTTTCCGTTTTGAAGCCCAAAGGGTATTTACGGAAATCTCCGGTAGTAAAACACGTATTTAAAACTATGTAACGCAAAGACGGGCCACAAAACGAAACAATTCAGTCAAGATGACTATCTGAACACACAATGACTATTAGTATTAGGCAGACAAGTAGACGTTGCATTATTTATTTTATTTCAAAGTCTCATATTATCTTGAAACATGAAAGTTAACTGTTTAAAACAAGCAACTCTGTCGTGTTTCAGTACTTTAATTACCACTTCAGTATTCAATTTCCTACTGAAGCCTCAACCCCAATGGGGTGTGAAATCTCACGATAAAAGACCAAAGGTTTCAAGTTTCAACTGGTTTGAGTTAGTTAAAATAGTGTCACAGAAAAAGACAAGCTAATGATGATCTATCTATCTATCTATCTATCTATCTATCTATCTATCTATCTATCTATCTATCTATCTATCTATCTATCTATCTATCTATCTATCTATCTATCTATCTATCTATCTATCTATCTATCTATCTATCTATCTATCTATCTATCTATCTATCTATCTATCTATCTATCATGTTGTTTTTTATTATCCGTCCAATAAATGTATCTACAGATCTTTATAATTACATGTACATCTTTCTGCTTTTAAACTATCTGTTCGTTGGTCCATTTAAACACTCTAGCATGCATCTATTATCTGTTTTTTTTATCTGTTTTTTTATTTAAATTTATAAACCTTTTCTCTTATTCCATCTGTTATTTTTCTCTACCTTCTGTGTCAATTCTAAAGGCGATATGTCATTATAGTTTGATCAATATTGTATCTGTGCCAAATAAAAATATCCTGTGGCTATTGGGAAAACAATATTTCTTTAATTTTTGAAAAAAATACAAGTAAACACATGAAAACAAGAACAATCGCTGTCATTTCGTCTTTTTAGAAATCTAACCAGCATTTTACAAAAAAAAATTGCCGTGCCAGAATCGATTTTTAAATGGACAAGGACTTCCCCCCCCCCCCTACCCGATGTCGACCGACCACTGTCATTTTTGTGTGTATGTGCTTAAAACGAAGACCAAATGTCTGTTAAAGCTATCCTCTCCTCTCCTGCTGCAATTTTTAAATCCGTTCGTTTTCTGTATTGGCGTCAATTATTAGAAGTAGACAACTATGTTGTAAGATGGCGAGAGCAGCTATGACAATAGATCGATAATATTCATCGATACTATTCAACGATACTATACATCGATACTATTTATCGATGCACATAGCAAACATTTCATAGTTGTGTTTCAAAGTCTGATGTCAGCTGATGGTCAAGGGTTTTATCTAGACATTCTATGAAAGACGTACAATTAAAAATATAAACCTTTTATCCGTTTATAGTTCCGTTTATTGTCTAAGGTCAGTTTTCCGTCTAAAGGTCAGTTATAAATCAGTTATAAATTGTGCGTCCAAAGACATCAGTAATTCAGTCATTCTGATGCTCGATGCTAATTAATATCTAAATATGATTCCCCCCCCCCCAACTAGTGACGTTGAAGGCCAATAAAACAGACAGGCTGACAAATAAACAGACAATCTGCCAATAAAATGGCGGAATCACAGAGAGAGCCTGACAACTTAGGTCACCAAAGTTATATTTTATCAAAGAACAAATTTTATTTAAAAAACAAAAAAAAAAAACAAACTTTGGTAGCCGATTTAGCCCTTCACTTCATGGGATTTAATGAAAGAATGAGGCTGGTAGACATTGTAGGTGTCTCGATGGTTAAGGGGTTCAGATCCCAGCGGTTCTAATGAATAAATAAACATTTGCCAAAGCCCCTCCCCCCCAAATCCCTGTATACATTTCTATTAAAATCGGTGTTCAGATGGCCAATACGGGCACTTCTGTTTAGGGCAAGTTTGAACACTTTGTCTAGGGCTCTCAAATGCCCGATAAACGGCCCTGTACCACCGGACTGACAGAGAGACGAAAAAGAGAGAGAAGTCGATGTTTTTAGCTACAAATGTTAAAGCCAAAGATAGGCATCTATATGTATCAGAAATAATATTCCTTTGACTCATGACTATAATATATATATATATATATATATATATATATATATATATATATATATATATATATATATATGTTCACTTAGCTCTCAAGACGTTTGTATAATTCTTAATAAAATGAAAGAAGTAAAGATGTCTACACTTTCAAAGGGGGTTGATAACCGAGCGATGAACGGGTACAATTTTTTGCTTCAAAATAGAGAAGCATCTCATGATATAACTCCACAAAGCAAACGAATGCAAAGCGTGTTACTCAGTATTGATTCATTTCGATGTTTATCAACTCACATCTATCTCGTGCGATTCTGTTTTCAGTCGATATATACGTGTTGCGTAATTGAATGTCAGAGTCGAGGAAATAATACGCGCAACAACAGCACATGTGTTTTGTATATGTTTGTGTGTGTGCTATATAGAGATGTTTTGTATGTGTTTGTGTGTGTGCTATATAGAGATGTTTTGTATATGTTTGTGTGTGCTATATAGAGATGTTTTGTATATGTTTGTGTGTGCTATATAGAGATGTTTTGTATATGTTTGTGTGTGTGTGTGTGCTATATAGAGATGTTTTGTATCTGTGTGTGTGTGTGTGTGCTATATAGAGATGTTTTGTATATGTTTGTGTGTGTGCTATATAGAGATGTTTTGTATATGTTTGTGTGTGTGCTATATAGAGATGTTTTGTATATGTTTGTGTGTGCTATATAGAGATGTTTTGTATATGTTTGTGTGTGTGTGTGCTATATAGAGATGTTTTGTATATGTTTGTGTGTGTGTGTGCTATATAGAGATGTTTTGTATATGTTTTTGTGTGTGTGTGCTGTATAGAGATGTTTTGTATATGTTTGTGTGTGTGTGTGCTATATAAAGATGTTTTGTATATGTTTGTGTGTGTGCTATATAGAGATGTTTTGTATATGTTTGTGTGTGCTATATAGAGATGTTTTGTATATGTTTGTGTGTGTGTGTGCTATATAGAGATGTTTTGTATATGTTTGTGTGTGTGCTATATAGAGATGTTTTGTATCTGTGTGTGTGTGTGCTATATAGAGATGTTTTGTATATGTTTGTGTGTGTGTGTGTGCTATATAGAGATGTTTTGTATATGTTTGTGTGTGTGCTATATAGAGATGTTTTGTATATGTTTGTGTGTGTGCTTTATAGAGATGTTTTGTATATGTTTGTGTGTGTGCTATATAGAGATGTTTTGTATATGTTTGTGTGTGTGCTATATAGAGATGTTTTGTATATGTTTGTGTGTGTGCTATATAGAGATGTTTTGTATATGTTTGTGTGTGTGCTATATAGAGATGTTTTGTGTATGTGTGTGTGTGTGTGCTATATAGAGATGTTTTGTATATGTGTATGTGAGTGTGCTATATAGAGATGTTTTGTGTATGTGTGTGTGTGTGCTATATAGAGATGTTTTGTATATGTTTGTGTGTGTGTGTTATATAGAGATGTTTTGTGTATGTGTGTGTGTGTGCTATATAGAGATGTTTTGTATATGTTTGTGTGTGTGTGCTATATAGAGATGTTTTGTATATGTTTGTGTGTGTGTGCTATATAGAGATGTTTTGTGTATGTGTGTGTGTGTGCTATATAGAGATGTTTTGTATATGTTTGTGTGTGTGCTATATAGAGATGTTTTGTATATGTTTGTGTGTGTGCTATATAGAGATGTTTTGTATATGTTTGTGTGTGTGCTATATAGAGATGTTTTGTATATGTTTGTGTGTGTGTGTGGGATAGACAATGCCGTAGCGAAATTAACTCGCGCCGGGGGGGGGGGAAATACCTTTTTAAAACCTTTTTAGCGCCCCTCCATTGCCCACCCTTCGCTACGCTAGAGCTCATCCAGGGCGCAGTCAGAAAATCTGGGGGCCCCTAGCAATTTCTGAACACATGGGGCCCCTGTTCGTCTTTCTCCCAAAAACAAATGGCCCCGTTTAACACAAAAAAAAAGTTAAAACAGTTCTACATTAACGGTGCCTCTCCACCAAGGCTCGGGGCCAAAGACAAGTGTTGGAGGTCGCACCCACATTGTAGAAGCCACACTACATCCCATGTTTGCCAGTTTATCACTCACTAGCTACGTGGATTGAAGTGTAAAGCTGCAACGTAAATATGCTCTAGCTCATCTTTCGTTTCATCGCAATCTATATTTTTTGTATTTGTCATCAATCTTATATTAATGACATGGCGACATTTACTCTGCTCAACCAATCTCTCTCTCTCTCTCTCTCTCTCTCTCTCAGTTTAGTGCATAGGTGAACGCTATATTAATTATGACTTCTCCATAGAGACCCTCTCCCCCCCCCAACCCCCTCCCCCCCACCCTTGAATATCAAGATCAGCACGCATGCATTGACAGGGACTATTCCTACGCGCGCAGTGACGAAGTGTCTTCAAGTCTCCGGTGACAATCCGCCCTTAAGTTTAATTTTGGCAAACTACCCCCCAAACTTCTGCTGCGACTTGCTAGCATCATCTGGCGAATATCTTCAATCTGATGTACCAATGTATCAAAACCGCCAAAATTCTGATGTGATAGGCCTGTACAGAGCCGTCCCCAGGCAATTTGGCGCCCTAGGCAGTCATCTATTTCTATTAGGACACCCGCTCCTTCTGCATGAACGTTTTTTTTTTTAAAGTTTTTTTTTTGTTTCTAAAATTTGGCGCCCCTAGCAATTTGGCGCCCTAGGCAGCTGCCTATGTCGCCTATGCCCAGAGCCGACCCTGGGCCTATAACACAACCTTCCCCCATCTCCCCATGTCAGTTGTGACAAAATATCCATCACCCCTATGTCTGCTAATAATTTTCTAAGCTTTGATGTAACAATGTGCCCCAAACTACGGCTGTTACATTTTATCCCCATGTCTATTCAAACAAACTAACCCATCTAAATGTGATATGTGACATACCACACCCACTGTAAGCTACCCCCCGACTCTGCTGTTGCAAATAGACCCCCCCCGCCCCAAGTTTGATATGACGAACTGCCACCGCTGCCATTGTCTGCTGTGGCAAACACTGTCCCTCAAAACATTACCCTAACACAGTCCCCCAACACAATCCCCCAAACACAATCCCCCCCTTCCCCACCTAACACAGTCTCACCTCAACACAATCCGCCAACACTATTCCCCAACACAATTCCCCAACACAATTCCTCAACATTATCCCCCAACACAATTCCCCAACACATCTCCAATACAATTCCTCAACACAATCCCCAACACAATCCCCAACACAATCACCCCTCCCCTACACAATCCCCCCAACACAATTCCCCTTCCCCAACCAACACACTTGCGACTTTAGGTGAAACTGTTTTCGTCTACTGTATCTATTAAAACTTATTGAATGACCGAATCTAAAAATAATTTCCGACTTGATTCTAGAGCATCTACAAACAGTAAACAAACAAACATTCACCATTAAAATAATAAACTTTTTTTTTAAAACTACTACATAACATGTTATACCTTTATAAAAAAACAACATATTACATCGTTAATGGGTCCTCACAATAAAACATGTCTGGGGTCCTAGAAATATTTTGGGCAGTCCTAAAGCATTGAATCCATCATTTTCACCATAATTTTCCTATGTGAGACAAGGTTTGAAAGTAAAAAAAAAATGAATGGGTTTTTCTTCCCCCTCCCTCCCATCCCAATAGAAAGATACATAAATATCAAATTGCTCTAAATTCTAGGAGCTGATAATTTTTAAAAGCAAGATTTAGCGTTTGATTCAAATGTAATTGTCTTCATACCTAAATCACATTTCCATTTTAAAAAAATGTATTATGGTTTGATAAAAATCCATTAACCGTTTTTTCTAAGATACATTTTCATTAACCCATATTTCTAAGTTACATTTCCATTAAACGTTATTTCTAAGATGCATTTCCATTAAAAGTTATTTGTAAGTTACATTTCCATTAACCGTTATTTCTAAGATGCATTTCCATTAAACGTTATTTGTAAGTTACAATTTCATTAAAGAAAACGTCTAAAACCCATTTACATAAATATTATATCAATGAAAGCTTGCAGTCTCTCTCTCTGTGTGTGTGTGTGTGTGTGTGTGTGATCAACAGAGATAAAGATACACAAACAGTAGTCTAAGGTAGAAGAGAATACAGTACGTGGTACTGTCACACCCAAGAAGACAGGGCTACGTGACATTCAAACAACGTGACAAGATTGAAGCATGCATTGACTTACAGGGGTTTGCTTTGGTCCAACAAGGAACATTGGAGCAAGACAGAAAAGAATAGAAAAAAAAGTCAACTAGACGTCATGCTTTATGTATATTAAAATCAAAAGTACTAAACTTAACATAAAAAGTACTAAACTTAACATAAAAAGTACTAAACTTGACTTTAAAAAAAAGGTAAAATTAATAAAAAAAATTACAAATAAAGATATTATGGACTCAAAACATTTCAGGCAAGACGCTTATATTATAGAACAAATATATATATATATATATATATATATATATATATATATATATATATATATATATATATATATAGCCTAAAGAATTTCTATAACAAATAAAAAAAAGAATATGACGAAAAAAAAAAGTAAATAATGCATTGGTAAAAAATTTTATCAGGGGGCACGTTTTTAAAGTAGATTTTTTTTTTGATGATGAAAGATGAAGAATAAATATGAAGACGTTAACTGATAAAGGAAATTGCAAGTAAATGATGAAAGTTGGACACATTGTTTCGAAAGATACACAATGTATGATGTGGCCGGATGTGGGAGTGAAAAAAATCTGGCATCCACCTGCAGGTTGTTATTATATGATCACATACAGTCAGTTGCGCAGCGAGCTTAACTAGTGCCCGGGATACATACCTTTTTGGCGCCCCCTCCCATTCGATAACCATATAATATTATTTGTAAAATATAAAATTTGGCGCCCCTTTGTGAGCAGCGCCCGGGTCATGATGACCCCTTGCCCCCCCCCGCTACGCCACTGCATACAGGGCCGCTTTAATGCATATGACCCCACCGGACTCTTACCTGTAGGCCCAATCATATGAGCCCTAAGTTAGGGTAACATTCTATTTTTGTGGGTGGTTGTCATGGGGGGCAACAACAGAAATGTAATAATGTATTTAGGGGACCCTGAAGATACATGGACGGACGTTTGGGGGGGCCCATGAGAAATTTCCTATCGGTCCTACCTTAAAAACAAGTTTAATAGGAATTAAAACTTGAAGGTAGGGCCCTTTTGTAGTTGTGGGGGGGGGGACAGCGACAGATGCTCGCTTTGCCTACCTTTGAGGAAGACTTGGGGGCTCAAAAATGTCCCACTACCCGGCGGGCCCTGAAAACCTGTTGAGCGGCTCAATAGATTTATATATATATTACATGACTCAATGCGATTGAAGAAAATGTGGTGTGTTAATGTCTACAGTTTGACAGATGTCTCGTTAAACCAGTTTCAGGCGAGGATGGAGTCGAGTTTAGCCAAAAGGTGTCTGTCTCATGACTGCGAACATTTCTGCATCACGCGAGCTGTTATCTATATCAATACACATGACGGATATCAATAAAGACAATATAACAATACAATATAACATATAACATTTAAATCATATACTAATTAACTCAGATGCAATAAAAACGCTACTGTTAAAGGAGATATGTAAACTAACAGCTGAAGAATAATTAAATTTAAAGCAAGTGTTATAACAGAAAATGTGTCACTTTCAATCTGGAAATAAGTGTTTTTGTCATGTCACTTTATTGTTTTAATTTAAAAATGTATGTTTTTTGTTATGTCTATTTTCTATATACTTTGATATATTTATTGACCGCAAATATTGTATGATTATTTTGTAAGTTTTCAAAATGTCGACTTATACCACATATTAGATATTATACAGATTGTGCAAGCCTCATTTTGAAACAATGTTTTCTCTCATCAGTCCATTCATAGAATATAATGGTTTATTATAAAAAACACAATAATTCATGAATTAAATAATATATTATCGCTTCTTTATATTTATACAACAAATTGAAAGCTTTTTTCACTCATATTTCATGTCTTGAAAAAAATAACAAAGAGGTGTAAATTGGTCTGTGTTCTTTTACGAATGGAAAGCGTCACTGGAAACAAAAAGCGAATAACAACAATGGCGCGAGAGTTTTTAACACAAAACCGAGGACTATTTATATAGTGATGCGCTATCTGTATAATATATAATCTGTGACTTATACTATGGAACAGTAATGTCAAATTTACGTATTTAGCAATATACTTATCGCCCCAAATAGAGGTAATAAGTAACAGCTTTACAACAGTAATATTTACAGTAACATTTATTTCAAGAAAATACACACAAAAAAATCAATATTTGGCGGTAAATCTATTGATGATGTGATGACAACATGCATACAAAGTTTTTAAAACAATTTTAATAGTAACAAAAAAACATTGAGAAAATGACCCAGCTGGGTTTCCGTAAACCAAACAAGAGAATTTCAACACATAGAAACGAAATCATGTAAACTCATAGCTAGACAATGATAATTATAATGAATGTACGTGATTTTCATTACGTGAGCATTGAAACTGAAAACACCCAGATGACATTACTATCATAGCAGTGTATTATTACAACACGTGTCATTACTTCATTGATATTTTATTTCTGAAATCAGTTTTTTTTTTAAAAACATGTGTTTATGTCATAATGCAGAGGAAATAAAGAGATCTGATGTAAGTTCTTTTTATCCACGTTCAGAACGTTCAGCATTTACGGCCGGACTTAACATAGGAGATGTGGGCGTTTGGGTATTAGGCTCTTTTACTGAAATAGGACCGCGCGCAATGAGTGTGTGTGTGTCCAATGAGCATGCGCCAATGTGGAGAGCAACACACGTCCGTTTGAAAGACTAATGTTCAGCTATTATTAATTGTACGTTGCTTTATAGGTCATTAATATTAAATATAAACATCCGGGGATTGTGAGTGGTGGAAAAAAAGTCAACAAAAAACTACGAAATGTAAACAAGAGGAAAGTGACTGACATAATTAGACCATTATACGTCTGAGTGGAACAGTCATACACAGAGATGACACATACAGGTGATCAGTGTACAAGGTATATATATATATACATACCTTGAAGATTGGTCTCAGGAGGAAGTTTTCTTTTACAGGTAGTAGTCTGAAAGATAACAAAGTTTAAAGACTACTGAGCATATACAGATTATGGATATAGTGAGCTATGACTCAACAACAACAAAAAAAAATGATAGCAAAGAGGGAGGGATGGCCGAATGGTGTAGACCTGAGAGCCATGGGTTCGATTCTCAGTGGAAACCGACAGAACTTATATTGGCTGAAGCTGTGAGGGGTAAAGGCGGCTGGGCTTTGTGCTAACCACATTAACCCTTTATATGCCGATGTTACAGTCCTCTATACTGCATCTGCCCAGAATGGCTCTGTAGAACTAAGTGAACTTCACTTACTTATTGTGACATAGTAACACAAATAAAATGAAACAAATAACACCATTCAACAAAGGTAAACAAACCTACGACGAAGTAAAACCGAAAATAACATAGCAGCAGGCAAGGACGCTACACGAAGCAATGAAATCCCATTAACAATGACGTAATTCGGATAATGACGTAACATCCGCATTGAAGTTATATCAGCAATGACGTAAAACCAGTAACGATAGTGAATGATACTGGAGACTTTTTTTCTTAAACTACTTGTTTTTTAAAATCTTGGATTCAAGACTGTTTCTCAAGTTTAACTGTTTCTCAAGTTTAACTGTTTCTCAAGTTTAACTGTTCCTCAAGTTTAACTGTTTCTCAAGTTTGACTGATTCTCAAGTTTAACTGTTTCTCAAGTTTAACTGTTTCTCAAGTTTAACTGTTTCTCAAGTTTAACTGTTTCTCAAGTTTAAATGTTCCTCAAGTTTAACTGTTTCTCAAGTTTAACTGTTTCTCCAGTTTAACTGTTTCTCAAGTTTAACTGTTTCTCAAGTTTAACTGTTTCTCAAGTTTAACTGTTTCTCAAGTTTGACTGTTTCTCAAGTTTAACTGTTTCTCAAGTTTAAATGTTCCTCAAGTTTAACTGTTTCTCAAGTTTAACTGTTTCTCAAGTTTGATTTTTTCCCTAATTCAATTATTATTAATAATACATTTAATACTAATTGAGTCTGTGTACTGTAATTTTTTTTTAATTTTTAAATAAAACAAAAAAAAATGCTTCCTACTTGGCCATCTCGCTTAGCTGTAGTTTGCCATCCTTATTTCTGTCAAAAAGTTGGAGCTGCAAAGGAAAGAAAAAAGAAAACATTTTAGGTAAACATTTGTCAGCCGATACCTTTAAGCTTTTGACGGTAGAACTTTATCTACTAATTTAGCAATAGACTTTATCACTCTGAGCCATTAATGAGACCAATAATACGGTCATTTTGAGCCTATATGTATGTCGGTGTTTACTATGTGTATGTCGGTGTTTACTATATGTATGTCGGTGTTTTCTATATGTATGGCGGTGTTTTCTATATGTATGTCGGTGTTTACTATATGTATGTCGGTGTTTACTATGTGTATGTCGGTGTTTTCTTATTATGTTGGTGTTTTCTATATGTATGTCGGTGTTTACTATATGTATGTCGGTGTTTTCTTATTATGTCGGTGTTTTCTTATTATGTCGGTGTTTACTATATGTATGTCAGTGTTTACTAAATGTATGTCTGTGTTTACTATATATATGTCGATGTTTACTATATGTATGCCGGTGTTTTCTAAATGTGTGTCGGTGTTTACTATATGTATGTCGGTGTTTTCTACATATATGTCGGTGTTTTCTATATATATATAAAGGCCACCAAATATGAAACGTGCATGACCAAACGCTTACCGGTACTGGGAGGGGTGGGAGGTAGTGGGTGGGGGCTATTTATGATTCACTCACGATAAAAAGGGGGGGGGGGATACTTCTAAAGGGGTTCTAATGTTATTCAAATCACCACGATCAAAAAATGCAATGGTTTAGTCAGGTTCTTCACTGTCGTATATTTTGTTAATCTTCTACTATGTATATTTGACAGCTTCATTGGTAGGGTAGTTGTAAGTCCAGTCGTCCAGCTTGAAGGACCTAAAAGGGTAGTGATGTTTGGCTACTTTCTTTTACCCCTCTTTTTCCCCCGCTACATCACTTTATGATATTTTTTCATTCCATTCACCATGAGTGGGACACCAGAAATTTGATTCCTTCCTGGAATTAATTTTGGCTTTTGACTTGGCCGCAGAATCGGATGACATTGTATTTTGGCACTGTTACCGTAGCAACCATTGAGGGTTTTGGAATTACTCGATATTTTCAACGTAGAATACATCAACAACAAAAAAAAATAACACTGTAAAAGTTACCATCATTAGTAATTTAAAAGACTATGGGGAAAAGTAGGACTTTGGCGGTAAAGAAAAAGATGCTTGATTGGCAGCCAAGTAATTACAGCCAATCAGAAAAAAAGCAAAAAAATAAAAAAAAGGTATAAATCACTGATTCTCTGCTGTTTTTAATGCCAATTTTACTTCATTTAGTGACTCAGAGTACCGTCCACTTTGTGGGAAACAACATTTTCTTGTATTCTTTTTAACTTTGCTAAATAACAGTGGCGGGAAAAGGGTATGAAGATTTTGGGCTCTAAGTCTAGTGTTAGGATTTGCGATAGAGGCATTTTGTTTTGTTATGCATACTACTGCTCTGTCCCCCCCCCCCCAACCACCATTCCGAATTATGCACTCCTAAAGGCCCCGCGCATTTTACCTTAACGATCAATCCACCTCTGAGTAAGAAGATTGTGAATGCCAGAGGCGGCCTTGGCTTTATTGTTTAGTGGATTTAGCATTGGACCATATTGTGTCAAACGCCAGGTATTAGTCTTAATAACGGTAGTCTATATATTGTACAAAAACGCTCCTGTGGCATTGATCTGCTTAGGCTATGGTCCTGGTTTGACGACACCCCCGCTCCCCCCAAAGGCCACCAATGGCCTGATGTTCATGAGATGCACGAGTGAAGAATATGTCCCGCAAAAATTTGGAAAGTAAACACAAAAAAAAAAAAATTGTCAGCTGATGATTGACATGGTAGATGTCTGAAACCAAAAAAAAAAAATGCGAAACTGAAATGATAAAAAAATATATAATAATCTGACCATTGTGTCGGCATATGTGATCAACTGCTCTTCAGAAACTGTTCTCTCAAATGATTTTAGAAGATCTTTCAGGAAATGCTAACATAAAAGAAAAACAAATATAAACATATATTAAAAACTAGTTTTAACATAGATATTCATAAACATACATTTAAACAAACAAATAATTTACAGATTAACATTGTTGGCGATATTAAGTGACAAATGGATTAAAAAAAAACACTTAAATTGCCTATTTTTTTATTGGCTGAATAAAAAATGTCTATAGAACTGTCGAACGGTGGTATTTAGAATTTGATTTAAAAAGTAAACTTGGCTGTTTGTTAATTTATGGTATTTGATTCTAGTCTCAACTTGTGGTCAATTTTTCTCATCTATCATCATAATCACATCATATAAAAAAAAGTATAACTCCAACAGAAGTAAACTTTGCTGCTGAAGATCTTTGTTTACCTTGAGTTCGTCTGCTTCAATGTACCCGCTGTGGTCCTCGTCATATTTCCGCCATGTCTGAAATAAAAAATGACGTCATGTTTATTTACGGACCCATTTGTATTGCGTTAAAACAGAATCTCTCGCGTTAAGATAAAAAGCATTACTCAATACACCTAAAGTACTCACTTTCATGAACTCCACGCTTGACTCCAGTGGATGCTCTCTGCGGAACAACAGCAAAAAATTTTCTTCCATGGGGAGTAACTGCGCCAACTAGAGAGCGACAAGGGGAATAATCACAAATTAAATGAAGAGATAATTATATTACAAGATAGAGCTTTTATACATATTTGACCGAAAATTGCGCTTCTGGATGTAACGGTAGCCCGCTGTAGATAGATAGATAGATAGATAGATAGATAGATAGATAGCGATAGATAGATTGATAGATAGATAGATAGATAGATAGATAGATAGATAGATAGATAGATAGATAGATAGATAGATAGATAGATAGATAGATAGATAGATAGATAGATAGATAGATAGATAGATGTGTGAAGTCCCTGTAGGGATGAGATGAAATCTCTTAGATCCTATAAACTACTAATGGGACGGTTTTTATGGCGCCCTTCTTTCATCCCCACCATAGCCTATAGTGCAATGGCCATGGAGGCTCCACGGGAGATATATCGGGAACTTGAGCCAAGACCTGAAAAATTTCCTTGGTCCTCACCGGAGATCGAACCAGGTACCTTCAGGCGCTTTACCGCACGACCATCCGTCCCCTAGATAGATAGATAGATAGAGAGAGAGAGAGAGAGAGAGAGAGAGAGAGAGAGAGAGAAAGAGAGAGGCTACATTGGCTAAATTTAGCTTATTTTTAATTAAATTTACAAAAATGATATATCACATAAGGGGTATAAAATGTGTCATTTGTCTATTTTCCCAATAATATCGTCCAACTCGAGTGAAATGGATAATTAAAGACAGTATCTTAGTTTATTTATTTTTGTGTTGTATTGTTTTAAAATTGAAAAAAAAATCATTTTCCATAAGAAAGCACCGATTTTAAAATTGAATAATCAAGATTTAATTAGTTATTAATTATCCACTGGATAAACCACTGACGTCAGTGAAAGAAAAAATGTGTCAGTAAGAGACTGGAAAAGGACGAAATATTATCATATAACTGATATAGTATTTCTATATGGGTTTTTTTAAATTATTTTTAATGGGATCGGATAGATTGCTATCATTCGTCTGAACATATTAATCCACAGCTATTGACTTGACCTCATTGGGGTTATAGTGGATGGGGGTTGGGGTAGCAACAAACCTGTACCAAGAACAGATGGAGTGTGGAGAGTGGGAGGATCGAGAAGGCACTATTCGCTCAGTTTCGCAGACATGGGGGGAGGGGGAATTGAAAAAGGCCTCCCAAAAAAAAAACTGAGTGGGCTGGAGAGTGGCTGCGGGGGCCCTTTGGTCCGATAGGAGTTCAATGGAAAAAAGTCAATTGTCTTACAGGCTCGTACTTTGGGGGGGGGGGGGGGTTACGCCCAATGTCAATTCCATTTGACGACACTACAAGAAAGTGGAGGGAGCCGTTAAATATGTGCTATTCGAGTGCACCTGGCTGGCGGACCACAGGGTGGACATTGGCCATTTATGGCAGTTCCTAGATGTCGAGGGACACATCAAGTTTGGTTAAACGGGCTCTAAGAGACCAAGTCTCAGCCCGCAGTTACTTCACTGAGAGGGTTCAGAGAGAGAGAGAGAAAGAGAGAGAGAGAGAGAGAGAAAGAGAGAGAGAGAGAGAGAAAGAGAGAGAGAGAGAGAGAGAGAGAGAGATTATTTCTGACTAACACGTAGGCCAATGACACGTAAGGGACACTATTCGTGACGTAAAAGTACTGAGGCTCTTGGTGCGTAGGTAAATTTTGGGCCCTTTATAAAAAGGAAAAAAAAGACATAGGCAGGGAAATGAAAATTACAATTTACGTTCTGATGGGCATTTTAAAAGTTGTTGCCCGAAGCCCGTTCCCTGTACGCCCACCGTTAACTCTGTGCCTTCGAATGCCATTTTCCCTATTACCAGTCCATTGTGATGACATTTCCTCGGTTGATGAATACTAAATGACTCTGTGCTCGACTCGGCGAGAGCTGACAGCGAGAACAAAAAACTCGATAGAGAAATGTCTCCGAATCTCTAGATGTCAAAGGTCAGAGTGTGAACTATTAAGTTTGAAAATACGTTGTTTGATTTTTTCCGACTCAAGAATGTGTTTTTTTATTTTCAAATCAATTTCTAACTACCTACTCGCAGAACCGCGGCTTGAACAAAGAAATTTAATTTTTTTTTCCCGCTAACAGAAATTAAGAGTTAACTCTTATGTCGTCTGCTACAGTTTCATGCTTGCAGGTGGTGATGGGTCGGTAGCTGCAGATATGAAAGATTCGCTTAAGTAATGAGAAACCAAATAGTCACGGGAATGTAAATAAAGGTCTAACTTGTACATACAGTGTGTGTGTGTGTGTGTGTGTGTGTGTGTGTGTGTCACCTAATGCGAATAACGAACAAAGTGTACACAATTATTTTGAAGTAAAGCGTGACGTCATGCGTGTGTATGTGTGTGTGTCTATAAATAGATATACACGTTGTGTTTTGTAATACACAAAGTGATGCGGTACTTGCATGAATCGATGATATAGAGACAGTGAACCTGTTTAACACGTTTGCAGAGATTTTAGGTCTGAATTATTATAAAGTTTATTGTGTCATCAGATCGTCTTCCGTGGTCATTGTAGCGTCGGCCATGGTCAGGATGATTTATTTTTACCTAAAAGCTAATTAAGTGGGACGGATGGCCGAGTGGTGTAGATACTCGACTGTCGACCTGAGAGTCCTGGCTTCGATCCTCGGTGAGGCCCATGGAATATTTCCAGGTGAATTTTGGTGTAAAGTCTCACAAGCCCACCCAGCTTTAAATGGGTACCTGATTTTAAGTTGGGGAAGCAAAGGCGTCTGGGCGTTGTGCTAACCACACAATCCCTTCATATGCCGAAGTTATAGAAACAGATGAATTCTACATTTCATCGGCCCCAATGGCCCATTTGGGCCGAAGGAACTACTAACAAGGTATTAACTGATTTGAAATTTATTTTTTTACGTAAGAAACCGATTTCAGTACATACATCTGAAAAATGATCAAATTATCACTAATTTTTTTAATCCCTCTTACCACCAGCGGGCCGCGGTGAAATTATCAAACGTCGCCCGGTCCGCGACGAGAAAAAGTTTGGGGACCACTGCTTTAAAGGTTGGGTACCACTGCTTTAAAGGTTGGGGACCACTGCTTTAAAGGTTGGGGACCACTGCTTTAAAGGTTGGGGACCACTGCTTTAAAGGTTGGGGACCACTGCTTTAAAG
>JAGDYQ010000217.1:1401134-1431258 GCA_021962125.1 Bulinus truncatus | reverse complement strand
GTGTGTCTAGATGACATGTGTGTCTAGATGACATTTGGATCTCTATTTACATTTGTAGTTAGACGACATTTCGGTCTATATTTACATTTGTGATTAGACGACATGTGTGTCTTTATGACATGTGGGTCTAGATGATGTGTGTATGTGTGTATAGATGACATGTGTGAATAGGTCATACGCGGATCCTGATGACACGCGTGTCTATGTGACACGCTGGTCTAGATGACACGTGTGTCTAGATGATACGTTTGTCTATATATCAGCATCGACACGACAGTTGTTCAGATAGAGACATCTATTTGTATAATAATCTTAACCAAAGTCTCCAATTCAAAGTATTTTAGCCGGACTTAGATACAACTAACGAAACATCATCTATCTGTATGTAAGATGGTACCGGTCAATGTTTGTCTCTTGGTCTGTCTACTTGCAGGTCTTTGTCAACTGTCTGCATGTAAGATGGTACCGGTCAATGTTTGTCTCTTGGTCTGTCTACTTGTAGGTCTGTGTCAACTGCCTGTATGTAAGATGGTACCAGTCAATGTTTGGCTCTTGGTCTGTCTACTTGCAGGTCTGTGTCAACTGTCTGTATGTAAGATGGTACCAGTCAATGTTTGGCTCTTGGTCTGTCTACTTGTAGGTCTTTGTCAACTGTCTGTATGTAAGATGGTACCAGTCGATGTTGATCTCTTGGTCTGTCTACTTGTAGGCCTGTGTCAACTGTCTGTATGTAAGATGGTACCGGTCAAATGTTTGTCTCTTGGTCTGTCTACTTGCAGGTCTTTGTCAACTGTCTGTATGTAAGATGGTACCAGTCGATGTTGATCTCTTGGTCTATCTACTTGTAGGTCTGTGTCAACTGTCTGTATGTAAGATGGTACCAGTCAATGTTTGTCTCTTGGTCTGTCTACTTGCAGGTCTGTGTCAACTGTCTGTATGTAAGATGGTACCAGTCAATGTTTGTCTCTTGGTCTGTCTACTTGCAGGTCTGTGTCAACTGTCTGTATGTAAGATGGTATCGGTCAATGTTTGTCTCTTGGTCTGTCTACTTGCAGGTCTGTGTCAACTGTCTGTATGTAAGATGGTATCGGTCAATGTTTGTCTCTTGGTCTGTCTTCTTGTAGTTCTGTGTCAACTGTCTGTATGTAAGATGGTACCGGTCAATGTTTGTCTCTTGGTCTGTCTACTTGCAGGTCTGTGTCAACTGTCTGCGTGTAAGATGGTACCGGTCAAATGTTTGTCTCTTGGTCTGCCTACCTGTAGGTCTGTGCCCTTACTCGTCTACGTGATTGTATATTTATTTTATTTGGATTCGCCTGTTGTTGTTTTAGTATGGTATCTTTAACATAAACAACATAAATCTCTTCCTCAGGTCATGTTACTGACAAAATATCGGAACAGATTTAAAAAAAAAGGGATTTTAGTAAATATTAATTACAAAATTGAAACACGCGAAAAAGTTTGTTTTATTTAAAAAAAAAAAAGATTACAATTTATGGGAAAATGAGTTACAAATTATTATTTTCAATTTAAACTGTAATATTCACATCCATCAGCGATAAACCATGATGTATGACGTTTGTGATACATGATTTATATGTTATAATTTAGTCTCTAGTTTCTATTAAAGAAAATAAAATGACGCGTAAATACTGTTATTTAAAACGGATAGAGAGAGAGAGAGAGAGAGAGAGAGAGAGAGAGACAGCAGAACCGTTAATGATATTCAGAGGGCCCAGACAGATACCTTCAGAGATATTTTGGGGACACTAAGTAATTAATACCTCAGGCCCCCCCACCATTTTTGCAATGGGGGGGCCCCAAGACTTTCACCTTGGCTGCTATAAAAATGGTCCGGGATGAATATATATATAGACAAGAGAGAGAGAGAGAGAGAGAGAGATGGATGGATAGAGAGATAGATAGATAGATAGATAGATAGATAGATAGATAGATAGATAGATAGATAGATAGATAGATAGATAGATAGATAGATAGATAGATAGATAGATAGATAGATAGATAGATAGATAGATAGATAGATAGATAGATAGATAGATAGATAGATAGATAGATAGATAGATAGATATAGATAGATAGATAGATAAAGACGAACATTCTGTCGAGCTCATTTGAGGACCACTGCTCCCACTCATTCATTTGTTTACCCAGCAATTTGTGAAGCCATAAAGAATATAGTCATGGTTTTTATAGCCCGCCACTTCCCCGCCCCTCATCATCTTTACAAGGGGAAGTAAATGTCAAGGTAAGATGAAATCAATAGCTCGGTTGTCTTTTCTTTCTTCCCCTTCACTAAACACCCCCCTTCACCCCCACCCCCGGAGTCTTAAATTTACAAGATGATACCACTGTAGATCAATAGGGAATAAAACTATTTAGTCAAATCATTTTGTGTGTGTGTTAATTTAAACCAATTGATTTTGGTATTTGGTTTTGTCGAGCAAATACAAACCTTATCATTGTTTTTAGGTCAACAGTATGACAGGGAAAAGAAATGCATACAATATGCATATTAGGTAACATATCTTATTAGTTGAACACATTTTTTTCTTGGTGTGAAGGTTGATTAATGTTGAACACAATGGAGTTGTGTGTTTTACTATATTTTTTTTTCTTTCGCGTATGAATTACCGGATTAGATGCGTATAATATTTGTGAAAGCCGGAAATAAAAATAAGATCTGGCTAATATTAATACAGTAATGAATTCGACAGCTTTGGTTTGAAGCCATGAAAAGTTAGTAAAAGAGTAGGGCCCCTAACATATCTGGTTTTAATGTCCGTTTTAATTTCCTTCTCTCTCTCTCTCTCTCTCTCTCTCTCTCTTTCTCTCTCCCTCCTCACTGGGGCATGAAACCATGTTCGTCACATCCGACCCAACCAATGTTCCCTCTAAGGTGTGATATGAAGTGAGCAAAAAATTTTGTCTCTGAGCGACATTTTTGTTTGAGGCCAAAATTTGTGAGCGATTTAAGCGATGTCGTCCGTCGGAGTGAGCGATCGTACGTAGAGTATGAGCGGCGCTCAGCTTAGAGGGAACATTGGACCCAACATATATTGATCGAACTGTGCCACAACCATTTATGTAGATAATGGGTAGGATTAGACATTAGTCCTAATCTGTTATAGGTCCCCTTTCAATGTAGACCCCCGGACATTTACTTTTGCCTCGAGCCATCAAAGAATCTGCCTGGAGCCCCCTGAGAGCCAAAAGAACGGCTCTGAACTGAACAATTTCTTTCCTGTAGCACTATCTTTTTATTTCGAGCATCAACGACAGCATTAAGACCTGCGCATGGGATTTGTGGCTATGATTATCTGCAAATAATTTCATGTATGAAATCATGATTTTTTTGGAAAATGATATTTTTAGTGCTCCATTTGTTGTTTTTCTTCTATCAACTCTGCTTGATTGGCACAATTATATCCTAAGACCAGAGCCGTAGCTAGAGAAGTGTAAAAACATTGAACACTATTTGTGCACCCCCTTTTCCTAGTTCGGCGCCCTGCGCAGCCACACAACCCGCACAATCCGCACAATCCGCACAACCAGTACAATCCGCAAAACCCGCCCAACCCGCAGTAGTTTTCCTACTCTACCAAGAAGTATGTAGAGAAATTTGTTGAGATGTAAGATTTTTGACCAAAAGTTTTTTGTGCGTTAATTTTCTGAATGGTGTAGGAGTTTTATATGTGTTTGAGCCAATCCCGACCATCACCCCTTTCACACCCCTTTCCCGCAACCCCAATTTGATTTAAATTAAAAAAAAACATGTCACATAAATTAAAATTACTACAAGAGCTACATTACAGACCCAGACAAAAACATTTAGTAAGTCAGAAATCCAATTTGATTTAACTCAAATAGTAAAGTTTCAAATTGAACAATTGTATCAAAGTTTTCTATCACTGATAGAAAGTACATTTCATTCCTATTATCATTGAAGTTTTTCTTTATACCTTTACAGTCTCGCATGTAGCGAGAGTTGATGTAGCGGCTGAATGCAAAAAACACATTTTTTTTCTCCCTTAAGTTTTTCTCAAACCAACCATATGATGTATTGATTCACTGCTTAGTGAGAAATTTCTTCTCATATGGATTTTTTCCCCCCGACTTAATCTTATTTTCCACATCAGGTGACCCAAAATGTAGAGGGAAAAAAAAAAAGAAACTTTTTCTGGTGTTGCAACGGTAAATTTCATTTATTTTGTTCGGTATTTCCGTCTTTTGGGTTTGGTAGATTAAGCAAAGACAGATATGAATGTAGTGGATTTATGAGGAGTTCTACAGAATGGATGGTCGTGTGGTTAGGCACTCGACTGTTGACTTGAGGGTTACTGGTTCGATCTCCTATTCGATGCCCCATTTGTCTGCATGTCGTAAGAGCTAAACGTGCTGGAATATCTGCCGCAAAAAATATTATCTAGAGCCCCCACAAGTTCTAAAGCTATTTGTAGCAGGCTGTGAATATTAATGGGATCCCAAGGGCACGGTTAGAGCAGGGTCGCTTTTTTGTAGGCGAAAGCGTAACTCCTCACTGCAGAAGTTTCAATTGTATCAAAAATGATTTTAAAAGGGGGTTCTGACAGGTACTTCAGCCTTTGAAGCATTTTTTTTTAGAATAAACCAACGACAGACTCTGCCTAATATTGTAAAGATTTTGTCTCCTCCGAAAGGGGTTGGCAGAATGGTGTAGGTACATGACTGTCGACCTGAAATTCCTGGGTACAATCCTTGGTGAGAAACATGGGAACTTTTCCAAGTGAATTTTCGGTGCAAAGTCGTCCCATAGGTTCACCACGCTTTAAATGGGTACCTGACTTAAGTTGGGGAAGTAAAGGCGGCTGGGCGTTGTGCTAACCGTAAAATCCATTCTTATGCCGAGGTTATTGAATCAGATGAATTCTACATTCATCTGCCCCAATGAACAGTCATGGCTAAGTCAGCTTTACTTTACAAAGGGGCCTAAAAGCTATCCGTAAGTTAGCATTTCACATTGTGATTTAGTTTTCATTCAAAAGTGCAGCTGAAAAGTCCAAAAAAGAAAAAAAAAAGTTTTTTTAGGACTTACCGTCTGCGTCGTAATGATTCCAGACGTCCATGAAATTGCCAGCACTGATTTCTCTGAACTTTCTTGTTTTCTTGTCCCGGAACTGACGTAGAAAATTTTGGGACAGTTTGCCGGGCGCCTTTTCCGTTTGTCCAGACATGGTAGCTGAAAGTCACTTGATGGTCTTGTTACTCCAAGGAAAATTTCGTCAAGATAAAGTCTGATTCTTCTGATTTTTTTTATTGCTGTTAATTTTACCGATACAAGCTGAAGTTATATTTCCGTAATTGGTTTATTGACCAATAAATGCTTCAGTTATATTTGCGTAATTGGTTTATTAGCCGAGTACTAAGCTACCTTAGACCTAGATCTGTGAAATATTATACTTTTGGTATAAAAAATATTGTAGCTATAATTCTTTAAATAAAACAAAAAAACAATTACACATGTAATACTGCTTTTTAGTGACTTTAGAACATAAAATAAATGATTTTTGAAAATAATAACAAAATGAGGAAACAAATAAATAAATAAAGACAATCCAGAAAGCCAAGAAATGTGTTTAAAACAAAGTTGAGTAATTTATTCTGATATAAAAGTTATTCATTAAAACAAAAACTAATGCTCTGTTAATGTGTCAAACTATTACTTAGTTGAACCAAAATCAAAAAGTGCATAACAAACCAGCGCGCGAAACAAGGAGAAATTAACTCTGCTTTGAATAACTTTAGGATTACATCCCTTTGGCTGCCCCTTATGCAACGAAAGATATCCCCCCCCCCCCCCAAAAAAAAAGAAGAAAAACGGCGACAAACGTTAAAGAGAAGAAAGAAATCAAACAACTAACAAAACATTGAGACAACACCTTTTTTAGACCTGATACTGCCGGTGTATACACTCACAACTACGGGAGCTGCACTAACACTGTGTGGTGGTGGTGGTGGTGGAGAGAGAGAGAGAGAGAGAGAGAGAGAGAGAGAGAGAGAGAGAGAGGTGTGGGGGGGGGGAGACTGGGACAACGTGAGCAGCCGAGATCGAAACCATATACGGCGGTGATGGTGGTGGTGGTGGTGGTGTGGGGTGAGCAGGCGACAGCGTAACAGATGAAACCATTTCGTGGCGGTGGATGTATCGCTCACGATCGGGGGAAGAAAGGCCTGGGGTCTGTTTGTTATGGGGTTGGTGGGGGTGGGGGAAGGAGGTGTTGGGATGGGGAGGGGGGTAGGTGGTACTGGCCTGCACGATCTAGACGGTTCTATTATGACATATAGGATACACATACATAAACACATACATAAACACAAACACACGCAAACACACATACAAACATGCATGCACACATATATACATATGCATATATACTTCTATCAATTACAAATCGGTAACGGATGGTTGTACGGTAAAGCGCTCGGCTGTCGACCCGAGGGTCCTGGGTTCGATCAAGATGAGAACAAGCTGTTGTTGAAATTTCTGTTTCCTGGGATGCCTAATTGACCATTGCACTATCAGCTATGATGGGGAAGAAAAGAAAGGGCATTACAAAAAAATCAGTTGTATAGTAGTTTATAGGTTATAGGACATAGTAGTTTATATGTTATAGGACATAGTAGTTTATATGTTATAGGACATAGCAGTTTATATGTTATAGGACATAGTAGTTTATATGTTATAGGACATAGTAGTTTATATGTTATAGGACATAGTAGTTTATATGTTATAGGACATAGTAGTTTATATGTTATAGGACATAGTAGTTTATATGTTATAGGACATAGTAGTTTATATGTTATAGGACATAGTAGTTAATAGGTTGTAGGACCTAGGAGACAAACGTCTCACCCTCACATAGACTTCACATTTCTTGTACATATTTGTTATTGTGTACAGATATGAAAGTTCAGAGAGATTGATTGACTGCTCATTTTTTTTAACTGCTAAGATGAATTCAGATACTGTTGGTAAAGCGGATATTTTAAGATAGATTTATACACATCTGGATCATCCATCGACAGTTATGCACGTTCATAATACACTGATCGATGTCTAGCCGAACTTGAGTCTTCTGGTACCAAAGTTGGAGACTTACGTTGATATTTGGAGGCGCAAGTAAAGAGCCCATTTTATATCCTTGATAACATTTGTTGTATTTAAAAAAAAATATTATTACTGAAAGGGGGCGGGGTTCTATTAGAAAGAGGCAGCCATGGGCAGTCACTCTGCATATTTAAAAGGGGCACTACTCTAGATTGATAAGAAGACAGACATACTTGGTTGTCTTCCCCTTGTAACCCATTACTGTGTTATGCGCAATCCGCTTGTTAGACCATACTCATCGACTTTGACCTTATCGATTGCGTCTGGACCGTTCCCAGATCAGGTTTTTGTAAGTTGTAAACATTAGCGGGACGAATGTACGAGCGGTGTAGACGCTCAGCCGTCGACCTGAGAGTCCTGGGTTCGATCTTCTGTGAGAACCAAAGAAATTCCCGAAGGTCATAGCGAAAGTTTGGTGCAAGTTCCACAATTCCACACAGCTTTAAATGAGTACCTAGCTAAGTTTTGGCCGGCCATTGTGCTAACCATATAATTCTTACATACCCCGAAGTTATAAAAATCGATACATTCGCCTACTTTGCCTGTCTGTAAAGAGAAAAGCCCCAGGCTGGGGCAACCAATCATCCATCGTTTTTGTTTAAAATCGATTATGATTCACAGAGATATGAAAGTGAAGGTGTCAAAGTCTGAAAAATTGTGTGGGTGTGTGTGTGGGGGGGGGTAGTTGGGGACGGCTTGGCAATTATAGGAAAAAATAAGAACAAAGGGTGAGCATTTGTATGTGTGTGTTAAATAGAGTAATATGCCCTTGATAACTCTTATTAATATTAAATATTGTTAAACAGAGTTATCATCATCATTGTCTTCCCATTAACCGATGTCGTCATGCATGGACACGTCAAGAGGCATAGTCCCTGTAAGGATGAGAAGAAATCTCTTAGATCCTATTAACCACTAATGGGACGGGGGTTTGCAATGCCCTTCATTCATCCCCCACCATAGCCGATAGGTGCAATGGCCGTGGAGGCACCACGGGAGATATAGCGCCCTGTCTATTCATTTATATTGCCAAACAAAAATTTCCCTCATGCGCCCTCTGTGACGGCTTCTACAGTGCAAACCTTGCCATCTTACCCGCTTGATTGTTGTCATAATCGTTTCCAGAGGGCCCGTGATTGAGGATATTCTTTACCACACATACCCATTGGGCTTGCATTCTAGGTCAGGGGTCGGCAACCTGTGGCTCGTGAGCCGCATGAGGCTCTTTCGATGTCAAGTTGCGGCTCTTTCGATGTCAAATTGCGGCCTAATCAAATACCATAATACTGAAACAACAATTATAGTGGCTCTTTTAAAAACTGAGAAAATTGTCAATTATAACTTTTAACTCTTCCGTCTCAAAAGGTTGCCGACCTCTGTTCTAAGTAAAGGATTCGAAGGATTTTCCTCATGCATTTATTTTCGAGTAACTTTCTTGTTATGTGCCCATGTTAACTCATATTAGTATTATATCTTATTAGACTTATTATTGTTTTATTTTGTTTATTGTGAAGGAGTTAAAGTTGAATTAAATACACACTGTTTGATTTAGTTTGTGCATGTGTGTAAGACGTCATTTGTAACTTGCCTAGATACAAGCCTTAGAGATAGAGGCAGTTACTCTTTTGATCTCAGACTAGCAAGTGGTATTTCATTTGACTTGGAAAATGTGCCTTCATTATGTGCCTTTGTCTAAAATTTAATGTAATACTTTAAAGTCTACGTCCACAAATAAAACCAGGAATCAGTTGCACTGTTTTGTGTATTTATTTGTAGTTGTTTGAATGTAAAGTCAACCACCCGCTACCACAGCAGCGCCTCCACATCCATTCGAACAGTAACAACGGTCAGACCCCAAACATCACACCTTCACATTTATATTACCAAATAAACTGTATTTGGACAAAAATTGAAATGTTAATGTTGAGTTATGATCACGCTATTTCCGTGAAGATTTGAAATACGGAAACATAAATCAAATAATTCACTTATAATTTTAGACCCGTTCATTATGCTACAGTTATCGCTACAAAAGCTTGTAGTAAATCCACTACGGCTACTTGCAACAACATTGGTACAGGCCCGTAGCGTGCGGGGGGGGGGGGGGCAGGGGATTTCAAATATACTTTTTTTTGGCTTAGTGATTTATAAATAGAATTTAATGAAATTACGTCATGTCGCCTGAAAAATTTATCAACACAGCATCGATACTGCTGTGGTATCGATACGAGTATCACCTGGGGAGTTTTGTTGTCCGGATACAAATAAAAAATACGGGATAGGAAGGTGAGGAGGGGAGGGGGGCTAGAGACGTGATCCAGACAGGCGCATGCGCAAAGGTGTGAGCTGTTAACATTTTATGGAAAGAAAAAATAAACTGTTTGTGCTGGTATGGTGGGGGGTGGGAGGGGTGATGTATGTGGACGAGGGGTAGGGAGGTACACAGAGTAACTGCCATGTGGTTGATGTGGCTGACAGAGCGGTGGAAAGGAAAGAAAACGTTGACAAAGATCGATACAAGGGAAGCAAAGTGATTGAACTACACGTGGAGACGGGCAACAGGTGTGCGTTGGTCTACATGACCTCATTCTCTCCGACTCTCTCTCTCTCTCTCTCTCTCACTCTCTCTATATAACCCTCTCTCTCCATTTCTCTCTCCCTCTGTCTATCTCAGTCTCTCCCCCTGGCTCTCTCCTCCTCCTCCTTGTCTCTCTGTCTCTCACTCTCTCTCCGTCTCTCTCTCTCTCTCTTCGTCTCTCTCTCCGTCTCTCTCTCCGTTTCTCTCTCTCTCCCTACCTCCCTCTCTCTCCATCTCTCTCTCCCTATCTCTTCCTCCTTGTCTCTCTCTGTGTCTCACTGTCTCTCCGTCTCTCCCTCCCCCTCTCTCTCCCCGCCTCTCTTTCTACCTGTTTCCCCCACCCCTCTATTTCACTGTCTCTCTCTTTCCATCTCCTTCTCTCTCTCTTTCTCTCTGTCAACCACTACTCCTACCCAACCTTTCGTAGACCTACTTTAAATGTGGAGCGAAGTAAAAAGGTTTCGAGAGACCTCCGAGGTGAATCTTGTCAAGGACAAATGATTGCCTGAGCGGTCGATGAAAACATTCAACACAATAATATAAACAATGACAGTTATGACTGATACAATTATCAAGTGTAGAGGAAGTTAATTGTTACGTTGTTTGTTTTCTAACGGATGTAGCTTGTCTTTGTTCTTGGTTGTGGGTAATAACAAAAGCCTATAATACAATGAAAATGCTAAAATATTTTTTTTTAAATTAAGTCACCTATCATGATAATGTATTATTATTATTTTTATTATTATTTTTGCGAATGTCGTCGCCTTTTGACTAGCGTCGTCCGGAAATCGAACCCACCTGCTGCACCACTGTGGTTGAGCGTACAAACTCTTGTATCATCGGCATTAGAAGCATGGGCGTGGCGCATAACTCTCCCATCCCACACAGTGCATTCAATAACCAACTATTTTGACATATATATATATATACACACACATACAAGGCCGTACCCAGGATTTTTTTTTTTGGGGGGAGGGGGGGCTGTGCGGAGAGTTTTATATAAGAAAAAATTGGAACACAATGATAAAGAAGTGTATTTTATGATAAAATTTGATATTTGGAATTAATTTGGGGGGGGGGAGGCTGCAGCCCCCCTTAGCCCTCTCCCCCCTGGGTACGGCCTTGCACACAGATATATACATATAAATAAATGTAAAAATATTGGTGTTTATTTGTTTGTTGGTGACCTTTTGAAACACCAATCAGACCAATGTACTTCTAATATCAAGGATTATTCCATTTCATGGGTGCCACGGGATACCAGCATGACAAATGCACTCCAATTGGTGTATTATTATAGCTTGAAAGGGGATGAGCGATACAATGGAATGACTTCCTTGCTTACTTGACATCCATCAAACACAGCTCGCTTTATTAGACTTCAATACACTTTCTATGAAACGGTTGGCTCCAGAGCCGTTGTTAGATAATATGGCGCCCTGTGCGAGTTACAATTCTTTGCGCCCTCCTCCCAATCTGAAAAGTGCAAAAAATATTTAACATCGCTCTTTCGGCGCCCCTTTCTAGTTCAACGCCCTGTGCGGCCTCATATCTCGCAATTACCCTTCCAACGCTACAGGTTGGCTCCAATAATAAACCTTACATTTCAAACTGATGCCCATTCTCGTCTCTGTCTGCGTTGACGCAAAGAATAAATTAAATAATAATATCGGCCTGGATGTGATACAGTACCTATGTACGAATCTAGTTGGCAGCAACAATTTTAGAAAAAAAATATTACACTTGTTTTTGGAATGGCTCTCAACTGTTAAAAAAAGTAAAGTTCCATCAGCCCTGCCGGGCCATCGGGGTAGATGAAGTGTAGAATTCATCTGTTTCCATAACCTCGGCATATAAAAGGGATTGTGTGGTTACCACAACGCCCAGCCGCCTTTACTTGCCCAACTTTTAAGTCAGGTACCCATTTAAAGCTGGGTGGACTTGTGGGACGACTTTGAAACACATTTCACCTGGAAAAATTTCCCATGGTTCTCACAGAGGATCTAACCTAGGACTCTCAGGTCGACAGTGGAGTGTCTACACCACTCGGCCACTCGGCAGATTGGAAATATAAATATCATTCCTGCTTCCTTATTAGAAAACGACTCTACCATGGGTTAAGTTTCTAATTGTTGGACTATGACTAATGTAGACTTACTTTAATTTTCTTTTGCTTAGCTCAGTTGGCTGGAAGATTCCGGTACGGAATGATGAGGAAACTGGGATCGCCAGTCTAGTCACAGTACTTCATACCCTGGCCGTTTTTTTGTATGGATAGGCAAAGTTTGTAATCAACCCCCACATGCCCCTTCCAAGTATTATTTCCTATTACATTAAGGACCCCAGACCTATACATTCACCAAGAGGAATCCCGAAAATCTCTGGATATGAAATAAAATGTTCCTGTGTGAGGTAATAAAATGGCTCCGATAAATGGGGGGTAACTCTATTCAATAAACATCAGACTTGGAGTACGTTATCTCCCTTTATAACCTTCTTCCCCCCCCCTCCCCCCTCAGATCGACCGCTTGTGATTCTGTTACTTAAGGATTATAGACCAAAATACTTCAAATCAAGTTCGCTCTAAAAGAGAGCTAAAGTTCGCCCGTCCCCCAACCCACCCTCCCCCCTTCCTTTAACCTATGCCGAAAGCTCACACGAGAAAGAATTGCAATGTATTTTTCGAGAAAGAATTGCAGTGTATTTTTCGTGTGACACTTTAATGTTGCGTTCTAAACCATCTGTTGGCCGGTGAGCTTGGGCCTCATCTAATCATAAGGCCGGCCGGCCCTAAAAAACTGGACCATTGCTCTGACGTCATTTTGTGACGTCATTAGCACCCTTAAAAATTCCTCTCGTAATTTTTATTCCGCTCTATCATTCTTCTTTTTTTTTAAAAACTCTTACTGTTAAACAGATCAATAAACTTGGAATTCTCTTCTACACAAAAAGTAAAATAATAATATTTGACTAGTGTTAAAGGCAATAGTATAAACTACGTTAACCCACAGAACCCTTGAGAATTCTGGCAGTTTTTTTTTTTCTTCTTCCCATCAAGTTCGCCCTTTCAGGTAAAAAAAAAATGTGTCCGTGAAGCCATGTTGATTACCCCCCCCCCCCCCCGCCCATCTACTCAGTGCAGACGTGACTGTGAATACCCGACGAGAGAAAAAAAAAAGGTCTAGAAACACGCCCACTTTCTTGTTAATGTCTGACGTTTTAAAATTAGCATATCAATGGCCATGGGGAGGGGGAGGAGGGTGCTTCGGTGCCTATTTACACAAGCCTTTGTTTATATGTAGGCTTGGGGGGGGGGCGTTGTGCTAACCATACAATCCCTTTATAAGCCGAGGTTACAGAAACTGATGGATTCTACAAGTATGTACAAGTATGGTCGTGTGGTAAAGCGCTCGAATGTCGACCTGAAGGTCCCCGGTTCGATCTCCGGTGAGGACCAATGGATACTTCAGGTCAAGGCTTAAGTCCCTCCATGGTCATAGCACTATCGGCTATGGTGGGGATGAAAGAAGGGCCTCGCTAAAACAGTGCCATTGGTTTACAGGATCTAACAAAAATGACAAAAAAACATTCCACATACTGCAATTTTAATGAAGAATAACATGCACACTTATGTAAACACACTTTTAAATAATAGTGTTAAGTATGCAGATCTACCTTTTTCCGTACAAAAGTAATAGCAAAATGTATAAATCATATCATTACAAAATCACTTTCTAAGCTAAAAAAAATACAGGTCCAGATAGATGCGTCTGTGACATAGTTGATTCAAAAATAGATTTAAACTCATTTTATATAACAGCAATTGATATGTCACCCCCAACAGTTAGAACTGGACGTAATCAGTGAATAATCACAGATAATCCACATCGAAGCTAGGTCTGATAAACAAGATCCGATTTTATTCTGACTCTATGGCCTCCTAGTTGATCCGTCCCTGTATGAAAGCAGTGGCGCCAACATAGGGCCCACGAGGACAGAGGAGTGGAAACGAACTTTTTTTGAGGAAGGCCCTACAAATATTTTATGGGAGAGTCACGAGCTGTTTGGCTGGTGTCAAAGCCGTTAATTTATTTACCATATCTGCTGAATTTTTCATCTAAAGAAATGTAAATATCGATCTATTCATAGGTGTAAATAGAGTGAGAGGTGGGGCACCCCGGTTGGCTGTTAGGCTGAACTGTGGTACCTTTGTGTGCTGCCCAGCTATCTATCTAATCTATCTATCTATCTATCTATCTATCTATCTATCTATCTATCTATCTATCTATCTATCTATCTATCTATCTATCTATCTATCTATCTATCTATCTATCTATCTATCTATCTATCTATCTATCTATCTATCCATCCATCAATATATCTATCTATCTATCTATCTATCTATCTATCCATCCATCTATCTATCTATCTATCTATCTATCTATCTATCTATCTATCTATCTATCTATCTATCTATCTATCTATCTAATCTATCTATCTATCTATCTATCTATCTATCTATCTATCTATCTATCTATCTATCTATCTATCTATCCATCCATCCATCCATCCATCCATCCATCTATCTATCTATCTATCTATCTATCTATCTATCTATCTATCTATCTATCTATCTATCTATCTATCCATCCATCCATCCATCCATCCATCCATCTATCTATCTATCCATCCATCCATCAATCTATCTATCTATCCATCCATCCATCTATCTATCTATCTATCTATCTATCTATCTATCTATCTATCTATCTATCTATCTATCTATCTATCTATCTATCTATCTATCTATCTATCTATCTATCTATCTATCTATCTATCTAATCTATCTATCTATCTATCTATCTAATCTATCTATCTATCTATCTATCTAATCTAATCTATCAGTGAATTTAGAACTGTTGAATTTGTATCATTGACAATGTTTCTCAAGTACTTCAAAATGGCCGTGTGAGAGAGTAGACCCATTATTACTCAATTCGACAGTTACTGAAACTGACACATCCGTAACTTAATGAACTTGTATTCATTTTCCTGTTTCATTATGAAACACTGTGTATCTTTATCTGCTAATTTTTTTCCTGTGAATATATTGTCGTAACTTTATATAGAATGACACACAAGACACATTGGCTTTAATAATTACACTAATGTTATATATTTAGTAATAATCTACAGAACATTATAATCAACCACTAAACTAACTAATACATCCAAAATGAGAGTACAATTACAATCGAGTTGAACGTGTTATGTCTCAGGTAAGGAGACTGTGCTAAAAATAACTTTCTAACTACTGTCCTTACTCCCAGGTCACTAACTTCTATCAAAGAGTCCGAAGTAGATCCCCGCCCCCCCTTCAAACAAGGACACGTGACTGGCGTCTATCATCGCTAGCGCTAGTTGAGGATGGGAAGGGGTTAGGGCTCTTCTTGGATTGGTTTCTTATCAAAGCCCTACGTTTTGGATGACCGCATCTTCAGGTACCAGTTAAGGAGGGGAGGGGAGGGGAACGACACTTGTTTCACTCCCATCTCCTTTCACACCCATGTCGTTACCAGGTACCACACCTGTCCAGGTGATTAAATGGCGCAGAGTCGTGGTTCATTATAAGGTAAGACCACGTGTTCGGGGGGAGTTACAACAGTGTATTTAGTATCATTACTTAGATATCTTGTAAATATTGTTTATCAATGGTTGTTATATTTGATATCATTTGGTACAAACCTGGTATCATCAAGTAAACCTTTTTAAAAACAGAAATTGGGTCACCTGTTATCGTCAGTTAAATCTATTATATATTACTGTTTTAAAGTAATGGTGAAGTCAAGAGTCAATGGAAACATTGTATATCTATTTTTTTAATCAAAATAAAACGTTAAAAAACAATTTAAATAAAAATAAAACGCATGCATTAAGTTAAAAAAACTGGTCCTTATACAATACAAGACGACTTGAGGTAAGTGCTATAATAATCATTGCTGTGAGCATGAAAGGGGAAGTAAGCTCATTTAGAAATTCACAAGAGTGTGCTGTGCTGGCTTAGCGTCCCTGTTACACGCGTCGCCCTGACAACAGAAGGTGCAGTCAAGTTCGTATTGGGTCGGGATGAAGGAGCCCCTGCACAGGGTTGCGACCGAGGAGTAGTCCCACCACTTGGTGCGGCAAAAGTTTTCGTCAGCACAACTGGAAAATAAAAAGAACAAAAAAAAAAGGTCATGGGATGGGCTAAACGTGAGGAATCTCGGGCCACATTTGGGTGTTGAATTCGACACAAGGGCCGGACCGCGAACAGACAGAACGTGTTTCCCGAAAAAAAAATCATTTTACATCCAAATACAAAATTTGCGGTGATGTAAAATTATCAAATAAATGTTTAGATGGCGTGTAGGATCAGTGTGTTTACACCCAGAGAAAGATATGATAATGATAATCGATCTTCGTACTTGTTTGTGGGCATCGTAACTACATTTTTTAATACTAGCTGTACCCTGCAAGACCTTTTGGCTTGATCGGTAGGCTAGGTTATTTTTGGTTTCGGGCAAATCCGATTTTTTCATGATTGTATTTTAAACTGGAATACTGCTGGATTTATTCTTTACTATCGATTCAACGCAGAACCCAAATCTCTATTATTTATATTAGATGGTGGGGGATTCAGGGGCCATCTAAAAGTCTCGAAGGGGCCACAACAGCGGTTTTTGAATGGTAAAACCCACCTTATTTTTGCCAAGGGACTAAAGCTATCCTTTTGCCTTGATCCGCTAAATTTATCATTGCCTACGGCCCCCAAATATATCTTTTACTAGGGTCCTAACCGCATCAGAACTTACCCTCTGGATACTGAGCGTCCGAACGAATCTTGCACAATCTCTGAGAAGCAGTAAGGTTGGCTGGCCGGACACTGGACAGCCTGAAGGCTCTGAACAGCCTGCTCGTCACAGGGCGTCGTGTCGCACCTGATACACCTGTTGGCGTTAGCTACCCGGAGAAATAGATTGAAAGAAAAATGAACGCATTTTTCTAAAATCATTTTGGGTTAATATGTTGAATAAACATTAAATAAGTTGTTTTTGTTTTCTTTTTGAACTTTTATATGTAGAATATTGCGTTATCTATTTTTTGAATTATTCGAACAACTGAAATGAGTTATAGACTGGTGGTTGTAAAATGCAGGGTTAGAACAATACTTATCCTCTTCCAGGTTCAGCTTAGCACGTGGAGCTAAAGGCTGGGGTCAGAGGTCTCGAGTAAAAACGGTCCGATTCTATTTTTTTTAATCAAGAGGAAGTTACATGAAATCACGTGGTTGGAGTAAGGAATCTTCTAATGAGAATACCTGGACAATAATATAGTGCTTACTGGGAGGAAGTACAGTAAGATAATTATCTGCGCCATGATTGTCTGTGTTGTTCAGACTTTAAAGGTAAGCCCCCACCGGTTAGAAATTCGGATATCTAGAGCACGCGAATTCCGCATAAATTTCGCTGCAATGAGATTCTAGTCGAACTATTTCGCCAAGTTCGGATTTCTCTTTTCGAGCAACGAATATTTGCATTTCCACTTCTGAAGAGATTGATAAATCGTCTCTGTTCGTCTTTACTTTAACCAACAACTGAGTTCTATTTTTTAAAAAGAAATCTTGGTGGTCCAAGGCAGACATGTGCCAATAGAATTTTATCAAACGCCAAATATAAAGCAAAAAAAAAAAAGAAAAGGGAACTTATTTTATTTATGCGTGTTCTTTATCGTTTTATGAGAAGTGTTTATATTATAATGTCATTCTTTATTGTTTTTTTTCCTGACATAAAATTCTCTGATTTCACTCGTTCGCCGTGTATTAGCCACCTCTGATCTGTTGGGTGGTCCGAATCAAAGACTAAATCTTGACACTTGACTCCAGGCGGCGAACCGCGCAGCTATTTAGAAGTGAAGATAAAGGCGGAGCTACTTACCAAATATCGGGGAGTTGGTCGTAGGGATGGCGGTGGGGAAGGCGGTTGGCAAGGCGGTGGTGGGGAGCAGGGTGTGTCCAGCTACAGTGAAACGATCTGTGAAGAAAAAAAAAACAACAACAATGGTGTATTTATGAAACTAGACATGAAATATGTTGGTCAAGGTTTACTAAAACAATAAAAATAACTGGTCAAGTTTTTTCTACAGTTGTCCGCTTTGATCTATCTACGTCTCTCATTGACAAATTTAATGAAAATAAACGCTAATTAATTTAGTTTTGAAGGTACATCATGCAAAACAAGTACAGATCAAACTAACTGTCAAAGTGTTATTGGTCAAACTGTTATTCGTCAAGCTGATATTGTTCAAATTGTTATCGGTCAAACCTTTATTGGTACAATTGTTATCGGTCAAAGAGATATTGGTCAAAGTGATATTGTCAAAATGTTATTGGTCAAAATATCATTGGTCAAAATGCTAGTGGTCTAAATGTTATTGGTTAAACCTTTATTTGTCAAGCTGTTTTTGGTCAAAGTGTTATTGGTCAAAGTGATATTGGTCAAAGTGATAATGGTCAAAATGTTATTGATAAAAAAGTTATTGGTCGAAATGTTATTGATACAACTCTTATTGGTGCAACTGTTATAGGCCAAGGTCTTATAGTCCAACTGTTATAGGACAAATTTTTTTCGGTCAGCCTGTTATCGGTCAAAGAGTTATTGGTCAAACATTCACTGGTCAGACTTTTAATTTAACACCTACTGGTGAATAGATCTTGCCTCTCAGCAGCGCACGCCTGAAGTGAGTTACAACAGAAGGTGCAGGTTTCGTGAGTACTTGGGTTGCAAGGGTGAGTCTCTTGATTGACACAGGCCTGTTGGTGTTGGTGGTGGTGGGGGGGGGAAACATATGTGGAGATATACATGCTCGTATAATTTTTTTTTAACTCAAAAAAATTTTCGCACATTACCAGTACAGTATGCTGCACTTTCAAGTAGTTTACAGTTTTTCATCCATAAATTTGTCCCTTAAGATGTTTCGTCGTTGGGATGGGAGGGGGGAGGGGGGCTGCAGGGGGAACTATCATATATAAGTCCCTCAACTCCTCACTCTCTGTCACGTGATTTAGATAAAAGACGCCATTTTTTTTAATGTTTGCAAAAAAAAATATTTCCAGGGCAGCCTCTCAAGGGTGCCCTACATTTGAATATTTCTCAAAGTACCGTGGGGTTATATAGGCCTATGTATATATATATATATATATATATATATATATATATATATATATATATATATATAAATATATATATAGTACCGTTTCTGTACTTCCTTATTAACTTTGACAATTTATAATCTCAGGCAAAATTGTTATCCATTATATACATGACTCAACATTAATTAGCTTTATTTCTACAAGATGGACTGGAAACTACCTAAAATCGTGTTCTATCATATAGAATCTACACTGTTGTGCTGAATTTGAGATTTCACACTTTAACAGAACATGTCCACAATTGAGCTGTGAGATTTACAGACTAACCAAAAAAAAAAACTCACCAAGATAGTGAAATTGATTAAAAACTTACATAAAAAAAAGACGAATATATTATAACAGTGTCCTCGTTTTGACTTTTTAAGTGATAATACATTGTTGTTTTAAAAACAAATAGTGAATACATAGTATGGACTTACGTGTGAATTGTGGCAAATGTACTCAACTCTGTTGCGGTCAGCTAGATGGACATGAAGCTCACAAATCTGGTGAAGCCGTTGGTTAAAAATTACGTTTAGTCCTAATATACCATTTTTTAAGTATAAAAATCTACTTTCTCTAAATTCAAAAGTTACAATTTGGCTCATTTAAACTGTACGACATAAACATGAAATGAATTGGTGGTGGGAGAGTAAACATGAGATAAATTGGTGGTGGGAGAGTAAACATGAGATAAATTGGTGGTGGGAGAGTAAACATGAGATTAATTGGTGGTGGGAGAGTAAATATGTGATTAATTGGTGGTGGGAGAGTAAACATGAGATTAATTGGTGGTGGGAGAGTAAACATGAGATTAATTGGTGGTGGGAGAGTAAATATGAGATTAATTGGTGGTGGGAGAGTAAACATGAGATTAATTGGTGGTGGGAGAGTAAACATGAGATTAATTGGTGATGGATGAGGAAACATGAGATTAATTGGTGGTTGGAGAGTAAACATGAGATTAATTGGTGATGGATGAGGAAACATGAGATTAATTGGTGATGGGAGAGTAAATATGAGATTAATTGGTGGTGGGAGAGTAAACGTGAGATTAATTGGTGATGGATGAGGAAACATGAGATTAAATGGTGATGGGAGAGTAAACATGAGATTAATTGGTGGTGGGAGAGTAAACATGAGATTAATTGGTGATGGGAGAGTAAACATGAGATTAGTTGGTAATGGGAGAGTAAACATGAGATTAATTGGTGGTGGGAGAGTAAATATGAGATTAATTTGTGGTGGGAGAGTAAACATGAGATTAATTGGTGATGGGAGAGTAAATATGAGATTAATTGGTGGTGGGAGAGTAAATATGAGATTAATTGGTGGTGGGAGAGTAAACATGAGATTAATTTGTGGTGGGAGAGTAAACATGAGATTAATTGGTGGTGGGAGAGTAAACATGAGATTAATTGGTGGTGGGAGAGTAAATATGAGACTAATTGGTGATGGATGAGGAAACATGAGATTAATTGGTGGTGGGAGAGTAAACATGAGATTAATTGGTGATGGGAGAGTAAACATGAGATTAATTGGTGGTGGGAGAGTAAACATGAGATTAATTGGTGGTGGGAGAGTAAATGTGAGATTAATTGGTGGTGGGAGAGTAAACATGAGATTAATTGGTGATGGGAGAGTAAATATGAGATTAATTGGTAGTGGGAGAGTAAATATGAGTGTTGCGGGTCTAAATGTTACGTGTCCTTTTTATATACTTCATACATGTTACGGGCTCTTTGGATATGTTATGAGTTGTGCGTTTTAATTCAAACGTAGAGATGTCAATTTAGCTTAATGTCTGTTTCACTCTTATTTGCTCACTCCTTTGTCACAACTCAAAAACCAATCAACTCGATGCGTTGTTAGTACAACGATTTATTTACACAAATGTACATCAGAATACAACAAGTCCATAGACGAATACACATTTAAATCCACAGTAATTTGCTCTGCCTCAACTCTGACTAACTACAATTCCTGTCCCTAAAACTCTCGTCACTAGATCTCTCGTAACTATCTCTCTTCTCTAACTCTCGTTCTCACTACTACGAACTGCCCCCTCACTAACTAATGTCCGAATCCAGCCCCTATTTATACCCCTAACGTCCGTGCCCTAATTACCCTAAGTACGTCACAGTCTCTTCACTATCTAATCTTTCTAGGAGCGTCACAGGGTCGTCATTGTTAACCTGCTAGACTGTCCGACGGCGCCTCCCAGTCTTCACACATTTGCTGTCTACTATTCTATTCTTTCCCACTTTGCCCTAAGTTGTCTGTCACCTTGTCACTATTATTCGTACTAATCCTAATTCTTAGATATCTACTATGTTAAAAGGTCGAAGGGGATTGTCTCTGTCTCTAAATCTACTTTAGCTCGTCACAATGAGATTAATTGGTGGTGGGAGAGTAAACGTGAGATTAATGGGTGGTGGGAGAGTAAACATGAGATTAATTGGTGGTGGGAGAGTAAACATGAGATTAATTGGTGATGGATGAGGAAACATGAGATTAATTGGTGGTGGGAGAGTAAATATGAGATTAATTGGTGATGGATGAGGAAACATGAGATTAATTGGTGGTGGGAGAGTAAACATGAGATTAATTGGTGATGGGAGAGTAAACATGAGATTAATTGGTGGTGGGAGAGTAAACATGAGATTAATTGGTGATGGGAGAGTAAACATGAGATTAATTGGTGGTGGGAGAGTAAACATGAGATTAATTGGTGATGGATGAGGAAACAAAAAGACCAAAAAAAAAATGTTACGAGTTTCACTTACGTCATGCATGTGGCAATGCTGGGTCTCTGTACATGATGTAGGGTCATAAGGGTCAGAGCAAGCTGGACACGTGATCTGGCCGGTCACTAAAAAAAGGTAAATGTAGATTGGTTGAACGTCGGCTACCTGTGCTCGCTCTCAAGGTAAACACATTTTAGAAATGCACTTTGGCCTGATTAAACATCGTTCATCAAAATGCAATTCTCTCCACTCACTTTCTAATAAAAGATCAATTCAAATGAACCCATCAGTTAGATCATCAATCCATTAATGAATAAGCCAGTCAAATTGACCCTTCGATCACGCATATTTTATTTATTTTCTTTATGTCTGCATATTTTTTGAATACTTATAAATACGTCCTCGATGTCGTGAAATTATTTATAAACAATAAATTTTGTTAATAGCTACTCACAAACAAAATGCAGTTAAACAACTCGTTTTCAGTTCCTTTAATATTTGTTCGACAACTTTTAATTAGGTCATACATATGAAAAATCAAAATAAGTTACTTACCAGCAACTAAAAAACTGATTGAAAAACACACAATAATGCTGCCCAAATACATGTTCATATTATGGTGTAATAAATGTATTGTATTTTTTTTTCAAATAACAGCTAAACGAAGTGTTATACATATTTATATACAGGCTGGAAACATTTCTTGGCGTCACTTTGTTGTTTATTATCTTTCTAATCCCTGATTGGCTGCTATTAATATCTATGCAAATTGTATTGTCTTGGTTAACAGCTAGAATCTAAAGATAAGAAAATACAGCATTTTTTTCAAATGCTGCTTTTTAATACAGTGAATAAAACAAACAGCAATACAATTCATATGCAAATCATGTATTTGTTATTTTATTATAGAATCATGACAAACATGTTACAATCATGACAAACATATTTAATCCGAATAGTTGTTTTTCGCCCCGGTTGTTTACTATTTACGGTTATATAATGAGACTAGAGAATTTAAAACAAAAAAATGTTTTTAAAAACCTTAAGTTCCGATTTTTTTTCCCGTTGACTAAGAACAAATGAGTCCTTTTGACTTAAGAAAGGCCTTGACTTAAATAATATGACTGTATAATTTTTTTTTAATTTTTTTTTTTTATGTTTCATAATTTTTTACGAGATTAGTTTAAGGAAAAAAAAATCACTGAAAAAAAAAACAACAAATTGCTGTTAAAATTTAGGGGGTTAAAAAAATGTGTTTTCTCTCTGACACGTAATCATTGGGGCGTTATTAAGGATTAGTTGTACTAGGGGGCTGCAAAGACCTGAGGGTACTTGGTTCGATCTCCGGTAAGGACCGTGGACATTTTTCAGGTCATGGCTAAAGATCCCACTATGTGGGTGCCTCCATGGCCATTGCACTATCAGCTATGGTAGAGATGCTAGAAGGGCACCACAAAACCGTCCCATTAGTGGTTTCATCTCATTCTTACAGGTACTTCACACACACTGCAAAGGCGGACAATGATTTACTTCTAGTTGGTTGTATTGGCTTTTTTTTTTTTGCTTAGCATGGATATATACGCAGAGCAAATGTTGTCCTTACAGAGTTGTAAACTAGACCAAACTACACCCAATGCAAAAGGCAACTTTTTCAGGTAATTAATTGTATTAGATCTGGGGCTAAAAGGGCCCTTGAACGTGTTATTCTGCTAAGGAAGACTCAGCCCAGATTGCCTAAAAATACCTAAAAGTTGATCAGAATATACGCCACCGCACCCCCCCCCCCGCCCGAGTGATGTCCTAATTTCATCAAACTATTAAAAGTACGATTGTGTCCTAAACTTCATTTATCATCATAATACAAACGGTCCTCGTCATCAGAGTTTGACTGAATGATTCGATCAAGGAGAAAGACGATAAATGTCTCATCTACCCAACATCCTCTTTTTTTCCCTTTACTTTAGTGAGTACCATAACAGCAAAAGATTATACATTTTAGAAGTATTAAAAAACTTGGTTCTGCAAATATTAGTTCTCTGTACATAAATCTACTGCTACAAGTCACCCTTCCATCTGGGTAATTCCTCCTATGACCAAATAAAAAAAATGAGTATGTTATCTCTGACACAGTTGTACAAACAGACGGACCCGTTGGAGACAAATGTCTCAGTTTCTCATGTTAGACCTTGTCACGACCTGGCCTTATCTCTCCACTGGGTCACGACGTTTTGCAGACGTGTTTAATGGAAGAACCAACATCAATATGACCGTTAACTTAATTTCAATTGGTAATCTACAAAAAGTATGTTCAATTTGCCGATGTTTAGTGTTGTTGTTGTTCTCGTATAGTATGTAAAATATTTCAGAGTAATTTTTTTTTCTATTGCAAAACAATAGTGATCAAGGCCAGGGTTAGGTAAATACATGACGTCGCACGTGTCAGACGTGCCACGCCAGAAATTTTCTTTCCAGCACGCTAAAATATTTAATATTTAGTGCAGGTAAACCCACAAAATCCTGGAACTCGAAAGAGATTTCAATGAGCTTTCAATCCTCTTTGAATTCCCTGATTAAAGATCCTATAAACCACTAATGGGACGGTTTTTGTGGTGCCCTTCTTTCATCCCCCCACCATAGCCTATAGTGCAATGGCCATGGAGGCACCACGGGAGATATAGCGGGAACTTGAGCCAAGATCTGAAAAAAAATGTCCTTGGTCCTCACAGGAGATCGAACCAGGTACTTTCAGGTCGACAGTCTGGCGCTTTACCGCACGATCATCCGTCCCCCTATAGCACGTCATTAGCCCCGGGCTAAAATGATTTTAAAGTGTGGAGGGGGTTGGTGGGTAGGATGGCATTAAGGGGGCGGGGGTGCAGGGGCAGTTTTAAAATATATATTAGGGCTTAGTTATAGCAAGCATTAACAGCATTTTCGCATAAGTAGAACAGCATAAAACCAGCTTCTGTATTAAACTTTGAACATTAAAAAACAAACAAGTCAACAGACCAACCGACTGAAACGAAATATTTTTTGCTTTAACTGTGGGCCCTAAGGGGCAGTACTGGTATGCCCTAAGGCACCAGAGGCGTAGCGAGGGGTGGGCAAGGGGAGGGCAACATGTCCCGGGCGCTACTCATAAAGAGGGCGCCTAATGGTATATTTTACATATAATATTAAATGTTTTTCGAATGGGGGGGGGCGCAAAAAAGGTATTAAAAAGGTATTGTGCCGCGGGCGCGAGTTAAGATCGCTACGTCACTGCACACGTTGGGTGTGAGTGAGCCGCGAATAGTTTGTGTGTTTACAAGTTTGTTGTGTGTATGTGTGCAAACAGTTGTGTGTGGGAGCGAAATATCTCCGACTGCCACGGGTTTGCATGAGTTTGTTTTGCAACTGGACGAGAGAATGAACTAGAAGACGTGGGTGGAAAAAGACGAGAACGAGACCACGGGTCAGTTGCGTGGGAGGGAGTTGAGTAAGAGGCGGCAGGTGAGCAAGACGTATTTTTTTTTGGAAGCGAAATGTTAGAGTCCCACGTGGAGATCGTATGTTTTTTTGTTGTTGTCGATAACTGGAGACTGCTGTTACGATTGTTTCAATTGTTCGCTAAACTTGAACGGTAACCATGGACGCTACCCGTCCTTTTCATGACGACAGCCAATGCTTCTTTATACTTCAACTTGATTTGTTTGAATCGGAATTGTGTTCAATGATTATTGTTTGTTTCCTGATTGTTGAGTTACACTAATCAGTTGGGGAATATATATATACAACGACAGCCCGTGATGCACAGCCACACCCCTAGGTTTCGACCGGTCCAACAATGTAGTAAATAACTCTTGTCAGGGCCACATAAAGCATCACACTGAATAGGTCTTGTACTGGAACGGGGCCCCCTTCGAGGTCTAGTCGCCTAGTAGGCAGACCGGTAGACATACCCACATCTCGGCAAGTAGTAAACACAAATTAATCGTGCCCATCACTTCTGAGTAATTTGGTGATGAACAATTTATGTATAAATGGAATACCACGTAGTTATTTCACTAAGTCATTGTATACTTTCCAAGTATTCGAAATTGTTTATTCAGTTGTACTTAGTAATTACTGATGACTAATCGCTACGTGGCCTTAGGCTTATATAGAAGCGGTCATATAAAAGTAATGTGTTTCAAAAGACTGACACAACCAAAACCTCACGATGGTAGAAGTGGAGGTCAGTTGCTCACATCGCTGCTTTCGCATCTAATGGTAGGACCAAGAACACCTCAGCTTTATGGCAGTTTGGTGTGACATGTCCTACCCAGCGAGGAGGGGTACTTTAGCACCAGTTATGTATGGTATCAGATTTACCCTACGACCTTCAACACCATTCTTCTCCAAAAATTACATAAATTACAACTTATTTTTTCAGCATTTAATAGTGAGAGAATAAATTTCTTCAATTGATGACTCAAAACAAAATGTAATAATAATTTTAAAAAAGAAAACGGGTTTTAGAGCTGAACAGTTATAGAATTAAAAAATAACATTTACTTACCCCAGCAGATCCATGGAGTAGCAAATGAAGTAATCTATCCAGTTACAAAAATTCTCTTACAGCCTGTTAAATATCAGTCTCTTACAGCCTGTAAAATATCAGTCTCTTACAGCCTGTAAAATATCAGTCTTACAGCCTGTAAAATATCAGTCTCTTACAGCCTGTAAAATATCAGTCTTACAGCCTGTAAAATATCAGTCTCTTACAGCCTGTAAAATATCAGTCTCTTACAGCCTGTATAATATTAGTCTCTTACAGCCTGTAAAATATCAGTCTCTTACAGCCTGTAAAATATCAGTCTTACAGCCTGTAAAATATCAGTCTCTTACAGCCTGTAAAATATCAGTTTGTTTTTTACAACTGGAGATAAGCTTTTTGTTTTCAAACCAACAAAATACTAATCAATAATTTCATTTCTGGATATCGTCTTACTCCCAATTCACGTACATACATTTAAAACAAAAATAACTTCGTCAGGTGTAATCAAAATGCATGTAAAGGAAAAAAATAGATTTAAATATCTTACAAAATTTTATGACTGGCTGGAAGAATGTCTAGCAAGAGCTGGGAAGTCAATTTATATACATCTGCTGGAAGTTTTAATTATAGACTAGAGAGAACATAATTGCTAACAGATATAACAAAAATAATTTACTGGATATGTTTAGCGTATTCTTACTATAGTGTATCAGCAAAGAAAGTAATTGAGGCAAGACAGAGTTTATCAGTGTTGCCACAGTCATGGCATAGAGCTTGATATTAAAAAAACAGAACAACAGAAATAAAATAACAAAAAAAAAATAAGATAAAATTAAGAAAAAAAAAATTATTTGTGGTTGTATCGCTAGTACAATGCCTACCAACTTGTCATTCAAAATAATTTTTGTCAGGCTAACAACGAAAACAAGCACTTGCAAACATTTGGGTTGGAGATTAGGGTAACCGCGCCAGGAAAAATATTACAAAATAATTCAACGGTTATCTCTCTTTGACTGTCGACCGGAGGTTCCCGGGTTCAAATCTCAGTCAACCCAGCTTTAAATGGGTACCTGACTTTAAGGTAGGGGAGTAAAGGCGGCTGGGCGTTGTGCTAACCACACAATTCCTTCATATGCCGAGGTTATAGAAACAGATGAATTCTACACTTCATCTACCCCGATGAGCCCTTTGCGGCTTAAAGGAACTTTACTATCTCTGTTTAACCACATTTATTTTTTGTGGCATTGTTTGCAAACATTTGGGTTGGAGACTAGGATAACTGCGACAGGAAAACATTTCAAAATAATTCCACAGTGACCTCTCTTTGACCACATTTATTTTTTTTGTAGCGAGTGCACGTTCCATGCGTAGTTTGTAAACATTTGCGTTAGAGATCATGATAACTGCGACAGAAAAAAAATCTTTAAAAACAATTAAACGGTTATCTCTCTTTGACCATATATTTTTTAAAGTGATTTTTTGTTCGGTTATGTAGTCAACGTTAAAAAAAAATCCACAAGCCGTAAAGAAATTTTAATAAATCTTAATAATAAAAGACAGACAGATATGTTTACTGACGTCAACACTTATACATTATAAGATGCTAATGTTATAACATATCTGGCCAAAGTAAGAGTGACAACCATAAACGTTCACTAAACAAATCTTGATTTTATGTTTTACCTACGATTGAAAACTTGTGTTATAAATATCACATATGAAACCAAACCTGCTGTCATAGGAAACAAAACAAAAAAAAAAAGAAAAGCGGTACCTTTCAGATGTCGGGGCACAGAGCGCCCCCCTTTGTGGCCGCCGTAAATCCGACTCTGACGACACACACATGTCATCCCCCCAAAAGACACAATCCATGAGATCCACCCGAATGAGACCATAAACCAATGTTTTGTTTACATTTTTAGCACCAATAATTCGCTTTCACCATTCTACAAGCGGCGAGTGTATTCTGTTAATATTCAGTAACTCAAAAACCCCGTTTATAGTCACTGTAACTCTTCCCCCACCCCCACACATACACTTGCTTGTAATGTTTGTTTGCATACATTTTGTTCAACATTAAAATATTTACACATGAGGCAATGCATTATGTAATGTATTATGCAATGTATTATGTCATCAGAGTTAAAATTGCAATAAGAAAAAAAAAACTTATGCGAGGAATAAAATGTCAAATTGCTTTAGGACTCTTACTCACCTAAAGCTGACTCTGTGTATACGAGCTTTCTTTATATATATATTATATATATATATATTTAATTAATTAAGTGACCACATATATGTGTGAGACGATACACATACAAACAGTTGTAAATCACTGAGTATAGAGAGTTGGCTAATGATATTCTTACTCTACACAATATTGTAGAGGGTATGATGTGATATCGTGAGATGTACGAAAATAATAAAATTACGTCCTTCCCTATTCGATCACTGTGGTCGTCTGTCTTTACTATCGTCTGCTAAATCTACTTCCTAAAGTGACCAGTTAATTATGATAAACTAAATGTCGAGGCCAAATATAATTATTACATATATTATTATTGCAGTGTCTCTAGTTCATACAATAAACTTTTGACTATTTCTTTCTATGTCCATGGGCGTCGCGAGGAATTTTTCCAGGGGGGGGGGGCAAATAGTTTCCGGGGGGGGGGGGCAAATAACAACTTTACGACATTTTTTTAAAAATGTAATGGGGAGTGGGTGAGCAGATGCCCCCTTGCCCCCCCCCCATGAATACGCCTATGTGTATGTCTATTATTATTTTTAACAGAAGCCTGTAAACCGAGTAACATTACACTCACAGGATAATTGCTAAGTCAGAATATAGCAGATTTCTGTTCCCGACATAACCCAGTAAGTCATGGCATCCCAGACATGAGTTTGGGTTGCACCCATTTATGGAACGGCAGGCGACACCTACATCAAGGGCGCCTCCAAGGGGTGGTACCTTTACACTTGTCAGGGACCTCGTGGTTTTGAAGACCCTGTCGCTTTATTTATTTTGCTGAAAAATTGGGGGAAATTGTGTTTGGGGAGCATCATGGTGATAGTTTGTAGATGGGGGGAGGGGGGCATAATTTCTGGCAGCGGCCCTGCTTGCAATAGCACTAATTTATGCCTAATTGTATTCGATACTGTACTTTTTTAAATTCTTTACCAAGCAGGGGCGTAGTGAGGGGGAGCAAGGAGGAGGGCATCATGCCCCGGGCGCTACTCACAAAGGGGCGACAAATGGTATATTTTACATATGATATTATATGGTTTTCTCTCTCTCTCTGTTTTCTCCCCATTTTCTTTCTCATCTTTCTCTTTGCTCTCTCCTTTGTCTCTCCCCTCTCTCTCTCTCTTTTTTCTCCTCATTCTTTTTCTCTCTCTCCTTCCTCTTCAAAAGGAGTAAAACTCACTTATAACAACTTAAATACCACAATCGTTATTGCTAAAATAAGTACTGGTTTTATTTTGTAATAATCTCAAGCAAACATTCAATAAATTTACATAAAACTAGTTGGCATTGGTAGTAAATACCATTAACAAGGGGTAAACAAATAGTGTTGAAATTCGTATTCAGACCACCAACATTTTCTAGCGGACCACTAATGAACCACCATCGGCTGTTGAATGTCACTCTGACTCGTGATAGATTTATGAACGGTGATATCAATGAACAGTCTCTTAATTTTATACATATGAGGACGACGTATCAGAGTGGGCGTAGTCCGGTCCATTCAACTCTGGGTGGGCGTGGTCCGGTCCAGTCAACTCTGAGTGGGCGTAGTCCGGTCCATTCAACTCTGGGTGGGCGTAATCCGGTCCAATCAACTCTGGGTGGGCGTGGTCCGGTCCAGTCAACTCTGGGTGGGCGTGGTCC
>JAGDYQ010000217.1:1383760-1400634 GCA_021962125.1 Bulinus truncatus | reverse complement strand
AACATTATGCATGCAGCGCCCTCAGTGGTCAGGTACACGTACTCTCCAACCGGCAGTTCGTTGAGTTTGAAACATAAAACAATATGGCAACTGCTTATAACATTTAAATCTCCATATGTGAGAGTTCCTCTTCTATAAGGACACACCGAAGATCATACCAATGACAATGTACTCACTTCACTTTGACTTTCATAGGGACTTAGACAACCAGTCAAGCTTGACACTGTAAGCGCATCCTTTGAACCAGCCTGTCAGACAGAAAATGCAAACTGGAAAAAATAATTCAGCCATACCGAAAAAAACAAAAAAAAAAGTTACGGCTGTCATATGAAAATTTCTCATAAAAAAAACTACAGAAAAACTTGTCAGAATTTCTCTACTAGAACTTTCTCCCACCCCCGTCAGGTCAAAGTTTATGATGTCATCTACAACATCCTCATTTATAAATGGGGTTTATAACGTAATGAGTATCACCATAAGTGTCTATCACATACATGTGACGCCTACATGGACATATGCTGTACCGAGTGTACGTATATGTGTGTCAATCATATTAGGAACATGTCCAATGGTGTCAACAGTAAAGTATTGTTTGAAATTAAATGAACCAGTATACCCATTCATTTATTGATTTTTTTTTGTTTTCAGACTTCGTTGTATGAATAAAAAGAACAATTTTAAATAATCAAATATTTTGTATTGTGTTCTATGAATTGATATTACTAAAAAAACAATTTGATAAATTAAAAAAAAAATTATATATTAAGATATCGCTATAATGTCGTAAGGCTTAAAAATGGTAACTTTCTCACATCTACTTACAGTTTAATAAAGATCTGTCTTTAGGCCTTTTGGGGGCCCCCCAGGTGATATGTGAGATATGTGTGGGCAATATTAAGTACTAATATCAAAAGGTATTTAGTCATTTCACGAAAACGGCTCTGCTGCGGAACACATGAACCCAATTAAAGTTTGGCCACCCAATGTCTACCTGAAGACCGTCTTTTAAACACATAAATAAACGCAATGTAGTCTGACATGATAGTCTGTCAGAACCGTATTTGGCGGAGAATATGCCATTCGTGTTGCCAGAATTTATTATTAAGAATGTGGCTCAGTTATATCAAAGCTTCAAGCAATAATAACGTGTACTCATTTTTCATGAACTGAATTTGGCTTCGGGTCTCCGACCTTCACGCGGCCCAAACAAAAAACGCAACCTAGTGTCCCTCGCTGCCCTCCTGAAAAATGTGGCCACCCCTCCCAGATTAAGATGGCAACTATTTAGAAATAAGCAAAACAAGGTACTTAGAGAAAGATCTATAATCGTGTATTTGTCTTCGTGAGTTATTGATTATCGTGGGTACTTGAACTTTTGAAAGTTGAAATTTTTTGTGTTGGAAATGTTTCTGTGTCGAATAATTCTTTGACACTCAGGCCGGTAGATGGTTGTTGTTGGTTTGTTGTTGTTGGTTTGTTGTTGGTTTGTTGTTGTTGGTTGTTGGTTTGTTGTTGTGGTTTGTTGTTGTTGGTTTGTTGTTGTTCGTTTGTTGTTGTTGGTTTGTTGTTGTTTGTTTGTTGTTTTTTTGTTGTCGGTTTTGTTCCGTTTATTATTGGTGGCTTGTTGTTGGTTTGTTGTTGTTGGTTTGTTGTTGATTTGTTGTTATTGCGCAGCCACCAGCATACGTTTGTTGTTGGTTTGTTGTTGTTCGTTTGTTGTTTGTTGGGTTGTTGTTGTTCGTTCATTGTTGTTTGTTGTTGTTGTTTGTTGTTTTTGTTGGTTTGTTGTTGTTTGTTGTTGTTTGTTGGTTTGTTGTTGTTCGTTTGTTGTTGTTGTTTGTTTGTTTGTTGTTGTTTGTTGGTTTGTTCTTGTTCGTTTGTTGTTGTTTGCGTCTATTTTACAATTTATTCTTCAAAGTGGCGTATAAAACAGAAGGGCGGAGGAATGGTGGGAGGTGATCCGCCCCGTGTGGCATTTAAATTGTCACACTGCAATTGGCGACATGGTCACCTTTTATGTGAATTCGGCATGGGAACGTGGGCGGCATTTTTTGAGGCTATCCCGTGCGTCACTAATGTAACGACACTGGTTACAACCCCCTCCCCCCCCCCCCAGACTATGAGTTACTTATCACGAGTAAATTGTTATAAAATACCAAAAAAATAAATTGTAATACATAATAGCTTACATGTCCGAATAACATGTTATTGAGTCAATTATTAGTAAGAATAGTCAGTTATCAGTGAATTTAGTATCTTTCAGTGAAATTATCCATCTATCAGTACTCTAGTCCAGCAATTCCTCATGATAGTTTACAAAATGGCAGACTAATAAATTAACCAATCTGGTATTTCGGAACCCAGCGAAAGAGCTTAAGTGACTGCAGAACTAATTTATTACTTAATCAGCTTCACTATGCCAGACATCAAGTAACAAAATGACTAAATAATGCAATACCTAAGTTACTTGTTGTACAAACTCTAGTTAAAATATTTAACATATTCACTCACACTTAATTTTTCTAAATGACAAAAAGACTAAATACTAGGGCGCGACCGATAATCGGATCGGTATCGGTATCGGACCGATATTGGCACTATCGGTTAATATCGGATCGGCCGATTGTTGTAGGGAGTGACCGATAGTCGAACCGATATTGGCACTATGGGTTAACTGTCGGACCGGCCGTTTTTTGGCAGCCGATACATTGTTTTTTTTTTCACAACAGAGTTGCAGAAAAAAAAATCAGTAAATAACCCAATTCTATAAACAGATCAGACAAGATTTAAAAAAAAAGGAAAAAAAAAACCCGTACACAGAAATTGTCACGTATACATCAGAGATATGACCTTGAAACAATAGGATTGGCATTTCTTAATTCTAATGTATGACCTTGAATGATACAATTAGTGAACATCTGTGCGTTTTTTTTGTTGGGATGGGAAGTTGGGGGGGGGGGACAAGACTTACGTGTGGGCGAAGTGTCACGAAATATGACAGGTAAGGGGTAAGCATGGGTTGATATACGTCATCAGCTGTAGCACGAGAGAAACACGTGTTTGGCATTGTTGTTGATTAAAAAAAATATCGGTATCTGGGGGGGGTAAACAAGACACGCGTGGGCGAAGTGTTACAAAATATGTGAACTTGGGTTGAAATACGTCATATAGCACGAGAATAACACGTGTTTGGCATTGTTGTTGCTTAAGGGGCTGTCCATTAATTACGTCAACAAAATAGGGGGGAGGGGGGAGCAAAAAATTTTTGACAATTGTTGACAAGGGGGAGGGGGGGGGAGGTCAAGAAAAGTTGACGTCAACAATGTTACTTTTTTAAATTTAATATAATTTCTTAATAAATAGGAAAATTAAACAGCGTTTGTAGTTATGTGTTACACACTCGCTTAACATTCAGTATTTTTATTAAACTAACTATATTCCTACTAATTTTGCCACATAAACATTTTGGAAGCCACCGTTTTTAGGGGGGTAATCAGATGTTGACGTAATTTTATAGGGGGGAAGGAAGTTTGACCAGTTGTTGACAAGAGGGGGGGTAAAAATCGCCAAAAATTTGTTGACATAAATAATGGACAGCCCCTAAAAAGAAAATATCGGTATCGGTAAAGATGCTGGGGGAAAATATCGGTATCGGACTATCGGTAAAAAGGCATATCAGTCGCTCCCTACTAAATACATCTGTAAGTTGGTCCATTCAACTAACCAAATAAGCAACGAATTAGTTAGAAACCAGCTAGACAAAAATTTTTAAAAGATACGAAAACAATATGCTATTGAATGTAAACAGTCCTTTTATGCTTTAAAAAAAAACCTATATATATATATATATATATATATATATATATATATATATATATATATATATATGGAGAAAAACTAAGTTTTCTCAAATTTATTGTAACCATGACTTATACAATTTATTTCATGAGTTCCATAAAAAAAATAATGATTATAAAGAGAATGCAATATTTTACATTAAATGTGTCGTTTTTCTTTAGCTTCGGTGACAGAGAAATAAAAAAGGAAAATATTAAGACTTATTATTAGATGGTTGAATTGTACACGTATGGGAAATAATCAACATTTCACTTAGATCTGAAGGAGTTCTTAAATGTAATCATATAGTGCTAATACTAAAGATCCATTAACTAAAAACACTTTTTCAAAACAAAACTGTTAAAACAGTATTGGTGAGTATGTTGCACTGGTGAGTATGTTGCACAGGTGAGAATGTTGCACTGGTATGTTGCACTGGTATGTTGCACTGGTGAGTATGTTGCACAGGTGAGAATGTTGCACTGGTATGTTGCACTGGTATGTTGCACTGGTGAGTATGTTGCACTGGTATGTTGCACTGGTGAGTATGTTGCACTGGTGAGTATGTTGCATTGGTATGTTGCACTGGTGAGTATGTTGCACAGGTGAGTATGTTGCACAGGTGAGAATGTTGCACTGGTATGTTGCACTGGTATGTTGCACTGGTGAGTATGTTGCACAGATGAGAATGTTGCACTGGTATGTTGCACTGGTATGTTGCACTGGTGAGTATGTTGCACAGGTGAGAATGTTGCACTGGTATGTTGCACTGGTGAGTATGTTGCACTGGTGAGTATGTTGCACTGGTGAGTATGTTGCACTGGTATGTTGCACTGGTGAGTATGTTGCACAGGTGAGTATGTTGCACTGGTGAGTATGTTGCACTGGTATGTTGCACTGGTGAATATGTTGCACTGGTGAGAATGTTGCACTGGTGAGTATGTTGCACTGGTATGTTGCACTGGTGAGTATGTTGCACAGGTGAGTATGTTGCACTAGTATGTTGCACTGGTGAGTATATTGCACTGGTGAGTATGTTGCACTGGTATGTTGCACTTGTGAGTATGTTGCACAGGTGAGTATGTTGCACTGGTATGTTGCACTGGTGAGTATGTTGCACTGGTGAGTATGTTGCACAGGTGAGTATGTTGCACTGGTATGTTACACTGGTGAGTATGCTGCACAGGTGAGTATATTGCACTGGTATGTTGCACTGGTGAGTATGTTGCACAGGTGAGTATGTTGCACTGGTGAGTATGTTGCACTGGTGAGTATGTTGCTCTGGTGAGTATGTTGCACTGGTGAGTATGTTGCACTGGTGAGTATGTTGCGCTGGTGAGTATGTTGCACTGGTATGTTGCACTGGTGAGTATGTTGCACTGGTGAGTATGTTGCACTGGTGAGTATATTGCACTGGTGAGTATGTTGCACTGGTGAGTATGTTGCACAGGTGAGTATGTTGCACTGGTGAGTATGTTGCACTGGTATGTTGCACTGGTGAATATGTTGCATTGGTGAGAATGTTGCACTGGTGAGTATGTTGCACTGGTATATTGCACTGGTGAGTATGTTGCACTGGTGAGTATGTTGCACTGGTATGTTGCACTGGTGAGTATGTTGCACAGGTGAGTATGTTGCACTAGTATGTTGCACTGGTGAGTATATTGCACTGGGGAGTATGTTGCACTGGTATGTTGCACTGGTGAGTATGTTGCACAAGTGAGTATGTTGCACTGGTGAGTATGTTGCACAGGCGAGTATGTTGCACTGGTATGTTGCACTGGTGAGTATGTTGCACAGGTGAGTATATTTCACTGGTATGTTGCACTGGTGAGTATGTTGCACAGGTGAGTATGTTGCACTGGTGAGTATGTTGCACTGGTGAGTATGTTGCACTGGTGAGTATGTTGCACAGGTGAGTATGTTGCACTGGTATGTTGCACTGGTGAGTATGTTGCACTGGTGAGTATGTTGCACTGGTGAGAATGTTGCACTGGTATGTTGCACTGGTATGTTGCACTGGTGAGTATGTTGCACTGGTAAGTATGTTGCGCTGGTGAGTATGTATGTTGCACTGGTGAGTATGTTGCACTGGTGAGTATGTTGCACTGGTGAGTATGTTGCGCTGGTAAGTTTTCATTCAGCAGCCATAACAACAATTGTTGAAAGTAATCTCGATTTTATGTTTAAAGTTTTGATCGATATTATTTAACATTGAAATTCATAGCCAATGTAAACCATTTTTCAGCATAACCAACATCCATGCGAACTGCACGCTGCCCTTTCATAGAGTTTTATCTCCTGGAAAGTAAAGTTTGTTTCCTGTTATTGATCAAGATTTTTAACTAAGCCATGATTGATTTTGAAAATTTTCTTTTTTATTATTACATGAAAACAAAAAAAAACCTGGAATCTGACCCTCAATGACCCTTGGCCTGACCTTGTCGTTGACCTATAGATTATGTATATTTGACCTCAATCCTATAACACTACGAATTACTGTCCTGCCGTCCTTCATGCTGTACACATCCACCATCCGTGGCGTTGGAAGGGTGCTACGGGTTTGGTGGCCGCAAAAGGGCGCTGAACTAGTAAAGGGCGCCGAAATATTTTTTTTGGCCCTTCACAGATTAGGAGGAGGGTGCCCAAAAAATCTAACTCGCACAGGGCGCCACAAACAGCTAGCTCCGGCCCTGGTCACGATCATCATGCTGTCAAGAATATACTCAATACTTCTGACGACCAGAGATTTCTTGTCTTGTAAATCTATTTTTTTTTTAATCTTTTCACAAGTGGCCCACTATTTACAACTACAAAGAAGGTTACAGATAGAATGAAAAGAACATTAAAAGAGACAGGTTGAGATAAATACAAGCTAAGACGATGGCACGTCAGCAGGTGACGAACACAGCCGGAATTCGTTGTTCATGGTCATATCTGATGCTCGGAAATTTGGATTTAGAACAAAAAAAAATCTTCTAAGAACTCAAAGGTAAATTTAACAACCTCATTTTTTTTGTGTTGTTTTTTATTTTTTTCAATTTTTAACTCTTTGTTTTATTCCCACGTACCAATGAGACGCCTCAATTAGGATCATTTTTTATGGACAGACAAACTGCCCCCTCCCCCCTTTCACCCACATACCACCACCACCACCTTCAGTTGTGACTTTTTAATTTCAATATTGGAATATAAAAAAAAATTAAAGATTCCTTTTCAATTTCAACCAGAAAAAGACAATATTACAATTTTTATTTTTTTTTTTTAATGAACATAAAGAAAAGTGAGTCCAAACAAAGATACCAACAAGAGCCAAAGACTTCCTTATTGTGTGAGCGCCGGAGATCATAAAATAAAGGTCTTAGCTAAAACCCTGAAAGAGATACCAAAGAGAATAGATATGTACGCCCATTTAGAAAATTGAGATGCTAATTACGGGCCGCATAGTGAGGAAGACGAACTTCAGGATTTAACACTGACATGTATAAGAAGACAATCTTAAATAGTCCGCAGCACTGGCCCAGTGATTGTTAACTATAAATATACATCATTCAACACATTATCACTTAACTCACATCAATGCTATGGCGTAGCGAGCTCAACTCTCTCGACATGGGCACAATAACTTTTTAGCGCCCCACCCCCATTTTAAAACCATATGATATTATATGTAAAAATATACCATTTGGCGCTCCTTTATGTGAGTAGCGCCCGGGGCATGATGCTCCACCTTGCCCACCCCTCTCTACGCCAAAGATACTTCCAGTACCTTTTTAAATTAATTTTTCACCACACCATTCTGAAACTATACCTCTTCGCACACCACCACCCCCCACCCCCCGAAGCTCCCTTCTTGTGTAGCAGAACATCAAGATGAATCAAACAGAAGTTCCAGACACGATCTTCCGATTTCCAGAGGGCGACGTTCTTACCTGGCACGTTGGGGAGATCGTTCTTTATCCGACCATACTGATTGTTGGCACCGTGAGCAACCTGGTGGTGCTTTACATCAATCACTTCCGGTCGCCTAGCAACACATGTCACACTTTTTAAAAAGGTGAGATCAGGAGTAGTCTTCACTTGGATAACAACCAGGGCCAGAAACCTCGGAGTCCGCCTCTTTAGCTTATTATCATTTCTTCTAGAACTCGTATTTAAATATATAAAATTTTTGTGTTCCCTTCTAGAAGGCATTTTTTTTAAAACCCAGGACTCTGAACTTTATTTCTAAATCACATGAATACTGCTTCAGCTCGCGTCAATATTTCCAAAACTATGATTGTCACTTACAGATCAATGAATTGTATTTATAAAGCTATGAATACTTATAAAACTTTGAATTGTACTTCTAGATCTTTTATCTTAAACTAGTGAAGTTGATTCTTATCTTCTGGAAATAAGTTTGCTTTTTCTAAAAATAGATTTTTGCAATTTAGAACTTAATTCATCAGTTATAGAGCAAGAGGATGTCCTTCTAAAAATGTATTCTTATAAATCTTTTTTCTTATTGAAGTAAGTATATATATATATATATATATATATATATATATATATATATATATATATATATATATGACTATATATATATATATGACTATAGTAGTATATATGACTATATATATATTACAATTATGACCTAATTTCTAATTCTACTATCAATAACTTAAAATAAGTTTAAAGACAAATAATATAACTATTTGCAATTATATATATATATATATATATATATATATATATATATATATATATATATATATATATATTTCGTATTACTACAATGTTTAAAATCTGACATTACGATCTTCAGACTATTGCAGCCTTTGACCTGATTGGTCTGGTATTCTTCCTACCGCTGGCCGTGTACACCTCCTTCGTCCCTTAGTCTCCCTACTACAACCAGCCTCCTGTTGCAGGGTCTTCAGTCCTTCTTCACCCTCTGGTCACTGTCCACATTATCTGCCTGGGCCCCTAGTGGTCATTGCCATTGACAGGTAGGACAATACAAGAAAAGTTTTTTTTTCAATTTGTAAGTTTTATCTGGCACATTGTTTATCCGACCATACTGATTGTAACCAGGGCCGGATTTACAATTTTAGGAGCCCTATGTCAACACAAATTTGAGGCCATCGTTTAAAAAAGTATTGCTAAGTTATTGTTTTTTTGTTGTTGTTTTTTTTTAAATTGTGTGCCAAACTTTTTAGGGGACCCTTATTTCGCGGGGCTCTAGACCTAGTCGGCCTGCCTGTAAATCTGTTCCTGATTGTGGGCACCTTGAGCCGGGGATGTGGTGACTATCAGTCAAGGCTAAAGAAATAGACGCAACAAACAATAGAGCTCCCATTAACTTCTCGTACCGTATAGTCCCCGCATTTAACTGTACCTGATAATGTTCTCAATACTATAGGCCTACTAAAGGACGGGGTGGGTTGTGTGGTAGAGCATTCGACTGTGTACAATAAAGGCCCGTGATCAAGGATCGGTGAGTATTTGGGACTCATCTCGTGTCCAGCCGACGTCCATAAGATCACCAAGCTTAAAAATAATTACCTGGCATTTGTTGGGGGTTGGGGGGACAGAATAACTCATGTCATCTGACCCCGATGGTTGACCCCGATGGTCATTGTAAGGCCAAAAATGACTCGTTTTAAACTGAAATTCGGTTAACGTCAGTTTCGGTTTTCGTTTAGCTAATTGAATATACAATCTTCTGACTTGTGTTTCTATTGGTCTTTCATTTTTTCAAAGTACATAACACACCTAAGACAATACCACTTGTTCTCTATTCTTGTTCAGTATTTCCCTTACTAAAAATCTTAGAAAGTGACCCCCTCCGCCCCCCAATAGTTACTCAATATCTGAGGTCCAAAACTACACCCTTGATTCCTTGAACTTCTTGTGGAGCAATAGAGTGGAGGGGGGGATTCAAGCTGTTGCTCTCCATTGGACAGTTTTTGGGTCCGCCTCTTTCGGCCCTTCTTCAATGTAATTTTTAGAAAATAAAACAACTTTAAACTATTTATTGTGAAGTTTTCGTCAATATACGATTATAATTGCTTAAGGTTTAACACTGTCTCAATTGAATATACATTAACATAGAAAAACACATTAAACATAAACAAACAAAACTTACATAAACATAAAAATATAAACATAAATTAAGCCAAAAAAAACATACTCAATCATTCTAGGACAAATACAAACATTCAAAGGGTCAAATATAAACATTTAAAGAGTCAAATATAAACATTCAAAGAGACAAATATAAGCATTCAAAGAGACAAATATAAACATTCAAAGATTCAAATATAAACATTCGAAGAGACAAATATAAACATTCAAAGAGACAAATATAAACATTCAAAGTGACAAATATATACATTCAAAGAGACAAATATAAACATCCAAAGAGACAAATATAAACATTCAAAGAGACAAATATAAACATTTAAAGAGACAAATAGCAACATTCAAAGAGTCAAATATAAACATTTAAAGAGTCAAAAACAAACATTCAGAGTCAAATAATACCATTCACGTACATAATCAAACATACACAAACGAAAACATTTTGTATTGTTTCATTCTGAACATTTCTTTTTCCCAAACGATGAATTCCCCCTTCAGATTTTTGAAACTCTGCCTCCTGCGGCAGTCGGGCCTGAGCGCTGCCACTGTGAGAACCGTTTTGATATGGATCACCATCTTGAACACCCTCATGAACCTCCCGTGCATATGGCTCTTCACGCGGGTCCAGTTCCCGTTACTGGACTACCAGGTGAGCATGACCTGCTGCTTCGTGGACCTGGGATCGGAAATGAAGGTCCTGCTTGATGCCTTCTCGGTCTACATCCCCGTCTCCACTGCCATCGTCCTCGCCACCCTGCTCATCCTGTACGCTAAGATCATCGCCAAGCTCCGCGAGCTGTCCGTCAGCCACGGCCGCCTGATGACGAAAGCGGCGTCGGCGGAGGACTCCCACCAGGCGCCGGGAGAGGCGGAGGGCTCAAGAGGGAGCCGACAGTCCAGGGCCATGAGGAAGTCGTCCCTGGTCTTCATCGCCGTGACGGTGACCTACTTCCTCTGCTACGTGCCGTACGGAGTGGCGTTCATCGCGGAGAACAGCAAGATGATCGACGCGACCCGATTCTCGCCCTTGATGTACCTGATCTACGACCTGTGCAAGATGAGCCCAACGGTGTCACACGTGACCAACCCGCTGATCTTCCTTTTCTCTTCGCCTCAGGTTAGCATGGAGGTCAAGGCTATCCTGGCCTGCAAGTTCAATGTCAAGGACTGCTTCAAACGGCGAGTTAACGTATAAGTTACTACAGTAGAGTAAGCATGTTTTTAATGGAATTTTTTTGAATAAAGGATTTTTTTTTCCAATCAAGTCAACGCAAGGAAGACACCTTTTTTTATATATTTTTTTTAATATGAGACCATAAAGACATACCGTTACACATAGTTTTGTATACAACTTTTTGGACGAAAAAAAAATGAATGTTTCGAAATATTTCTCTTATTAGAAAATGCAGAAAGTAAAAATCTGATTTATAAAGAACCAAACATCTCTTCCAACATGATGACCACTGGTTTGTTTTAGCCGAGAGGCGTAATTAGAATTAGAAGAGCCCTGAGGGTGGACACTGAAAATGTCAGAACAAAGTTAAAGGGTTATTATTCTTTTTTTATTTTAGTTTTTTCGATGTCCACTTATTCATTGGTGGCCTAGTGGTGTAGATGCTCGGCTATCAACTTGAGAGTCTTCGGTTCGATCCTCGGTGAGAGCCAAGAGAAATTTTCCAGGTCCTAATAAAAGTTAGCTAATGTCCCACAAGTCCACCAGCTTTAAATGAGTTCCTATTGGTTGAGGAAGAAAAGGCGTCTGGGCGTTGTGCGAAAATTATACTAATATTATGCTAATTTATTCTGCTGCAACTATGCCGTATTATCAATTTTTTTTTTGGGGGGGGGGGTGGGGGCAAATTGCAAGGGTGCAGCCCTTTTTAGAATAAATACTAAAATATTGTGTTTTTACTGTATGGTTAGATCGATAAAACTACTAGTGAATTCATTTGATTTGAGATAGAGACATGCGTACATGTGTTAGTAAAATTTAAAATCTAAGTTAGACTAGAAAAAAAAAGTTGTGTTAATACGGCAGAATATACAGCATACAGAATATACAGCATACGGAATAAACAGCATACAGAAAGCGCATCGCTATTTTTTAAAAGTCCTCTCTTAATGACAAAAAAAAACCGCAATTTTTGTTATATTCGTTTTAATTAGTGAAGCACCTAAATATGGACACACATTAAATCATACACAAATATGGCGGCTTTCGGGACAATCAATTTAAATTTACGATGCGCATTCTGTATATTTTGAATTGTGTGTTTCATACCGACTGAATGATTCGAACGGTTCTAACCATACTAAAATAGATAGTTGCCTTGAAATGAAAATACTGCGGACCGCGCTGATGAAAAGAAAAAGACATAAATTGCTTTATTTTTACTTGTTTATGGACTGGGGCGCTTGAAGCTAAAGCCGACTTACAAGTATGTAATCATTGCTACGGAAAAAGAAAACACTCTTCGCTTGGTAGATAGAGAGGGGAAACTAACTGGTAAAGTGTGTATTTGGTGTGTGTGTGGGGGGGGGGGGTCACGTGACCGGAGACCTAACATCTCCTTCGTTTATTGGAGTGCAGCATGTAGGACATTCTCATCGACTTGGATCTTTCGCAGTCAGTGAACTTGCGGCCAAAATCACGTGATGTAGTGACCCACTAACGGTTGATAACTGGGCACAGAGACATTGAGAAATTAGTAGGGAACAATGGGGGAAACAATTTAAAGAAACACAAAAAAATGACATGGCTTTATTGTTCTGTCTGGAGTACACACACACACGAGTGGATTAAGAATTGCTGGTGTGTAGACAAATTTTTAATGACTTTATTTTTTTTTAAAGAAAACCCATTGCACGTGTTTGTTATTTAGCAATTTACTTTCTTTTCAAAGCAAATCAATTCAGAAATATAGACCAGGCACTCACTGACTAGCTCACAGACCGACAAATCAGAGATCAACTACTCACAGACCAGCTACTCACAGACCAGTTACTCACAGACCAATTACTCACAGATCAGCTACCCTCATACCAGCTACTCACAGGCCAGCTTCTCACAGACCAATTACCCACAGACCAGCTACTCAAAGACCAGCTACTCACATCTGAAGCACCGACATTCTAAACCAGAGCACCGGACGCCGTAGTGAGCGAAGTAAGCGTACCGAGAATGATAACAGGTGACACGGCCATAGCAGTGACCATGATCCTTCGATGTGGCCTGACTGTTGATTAAGGGTGGCCCACGGCGAGTGTCATATAATTGCACGTGACACTCCTATAGCTGGGGCCAGGGGCGCCGAGAGCCAACACGGGCCCCAGGGCATGACATCATTGCGGGCCCCTTAATAAACAATACGTCGTGAAAAAATTGACATGGTCGGGGCGGCCGGGCCCCCTTACAGATGCGGGCCCCCTGGCAATGACCCCCCTGCCCCCCCTCTCGTCGTGCCTGGCTGGGGCGTCTATTTTAACACGGGTGTCTTGGGCATAGTGGCCACCCCAATAGATGATTACTGATTTTGATGAAATGATTCATCCATACTTATGTGTTTTGATTAGACCGTCATGATTCGAACGCCTTTAAATCATATATTAGGTAACTTTAACAGAGAATTGTTTCTTATGGAAAGTGCGAATCAGTGACTATAGAGAGGGGATGAGACGAGGTCATTCAACTACGAGTCTGATCTAACACAACGTGTCAATGACCTCTTACGATCAATCAATCTCCGTATCTATGGAAACCAAAATTAAGAATATTTGAAAAAGGTCTCTCGACATCTCGCTCGTGTTATTTCCAAGTAAACTTGAAGTGAAGAGTGGAGGGATGGGGGGAGGGGAATGGGGGGGGGGACAGGTCATTGATCACACTAAGAACTACATGTGTTACATGTTTAAATTATGAAACGATTCTCGTATTATGGAACAGTGGTCCCCCAACCCCCGATCCGCGGACAGGTCAATGTTGTGTATGTGTACGTGGAGTTGCTCGAATTTGTATTATTATGAATATATATATATTTCTATTGTCATTGTATTTAAATTTAAGAAGATTAAGAATATTATGTTATTGATACTAAAAAAAAATTAATTGCGACTAATATTAAGAAGAGTTACTTTTCTTAGTCTGATAAAAGGATACAATACTAGTAGAGTGCATTAAATACCATGATGTTTATGTATTTACTAGCTGTACCCTGCAAAAACTTTCCATAGGTTATATCCCCTTAGGCTTGATTGGTAGGCTAGGTTATTTCTGATTTCGGGCAGATCCGATTTTTTCCTGATTGTATTTTAAACTGGAATACTGTTGTATTAATTCTTTACTTTCGAATTCACGCAGAACCCAAATCGCTTTTATTTTATTAGATAATCTAATGTGTCGTAAACACATTGATTTGATTGGTGCATAGTAAGTTTATCGCATTGATAGGTTAGTATTGGTAGATCTTTTAAGAGGATTTACCTTTGATGTGTTATTGACTATGATAACGTTCTACTGAATAGTCATATAAGTAAATATATATGTTTATAGTTATGGATAAGATAATAATAATAATATCTAGCTAGCACCATTAGGTTTTACAAATTCCGATCTAAAGCCAGACATTCTTAACTTGTGATTCAGTAACCATTCCTAATTGTGTATTTATAGAACTAAAAAGAATGCCTCTTGTTAATTTGAGAAATATTTCCGGTTTTCGGAAATGAAGTAATAATTCTACAATTTTGAAGACTATACCCAAAAATATCGATATTAATAGGATAATCGTTTAAATAACTAGTGATAAGATTATATTGAAACGGTTCATAATATAACCATTGTAATAAGTTGAATGATAACTTTTGTTTGTATGTCGGATATTAACATTGGCGAAAGTTGGTAAAAAGTTTATCCAGCTTTAAATGGGTACCTGACTATTAGTTGAGGGAGTAAAGGCGGGTGGGCGTTGTGCTAGCCACACAACCCCTTCATATGCCGAGGTTATAGAAACAGATGAATTCCACACTTCATCTGCCCCGATGGCCCTATAGGGCTAATGGAACTTCACTGTATTTTTATTGCTTGATCAATTTATTTTTTTGCGGTATATATTCTTAATACAATTATACAGCACATAGTAAATATATATATATAGTAAAATATTTCTTAACTCTAAACATTTTAAGATCATATTTATAAATAGCAATATGTTATTTATTGGAACGCATCATAGAATTGAATACATTAAAAGTACATTTGCTTTATACATTATCACAGCGGTAATTTATAACATCTAAACTGATATTTTTTCATCCCATTGAAGTGATTTTACTGTAGGATGTCTGGTATGACGTATCAGGTACCGGTCTAGAAGTTGACGTCTGTCGGAGTTGACATTAATGTGTTCTTTAAAGACCTGACTGGTGTCTGTGTTGACATAACGGGTGTCTCTGAAGACGTGACATTTTTCTGTGTAGACGTGACATTTGTCGGTGTAGAAGTGACATTTGTCTGTGTAGACGTGACTTTAGTCTGTGTAGACGTGACTTTAGTCTGCGATGACGGGGCATTCGACTTTGAAAATGCCACATTTCTCCGTGAAAATGCGACGTTGGTTTTGGAAGGCGTGGCATTGGTGCGTGAAAACGTGACTTTTGTCTGCGTAGACGTGACACTTGTCTGCGAAAACACAAAAGATAGCTGTGAAGAATCGTCCGAGTCTGTTTGAGACATGTCTGTAGCGTTGCATTGTATCTTGTCGTACTTTTTGTATCTCGGGTTGATGGGTTGGTTTAACCTCAGGCACTCGACAAACACTCGGTCACATTCGCAGGAAGTGTAGGCGCAAGGAGATATCTCTGCTGTGTCTGTGAAATAAATAAGCAATACTATAGCAAAATACTATGTCGATCAATAAAGAAAACTATTTCAGAGAATATTTATAAATAATAGCGGTGTTGGTTCTGTGTTAAATCGAAAGTAAAGAATTAATACAACAGTGTTCCAGTTTAAAATTGTCAAACGTAAAAAATAGTTATAAAAATCATGAAAAAAATTAGATCTGTCAGAAACTAGAAATAACCTAGCCTACTGATCAAACCTAAGGGGATATAACTCTATGCAAAGGTTTTGCAGGGTACAGCTGGTAATAATATTATAACAGCAGACAAACAGCATCGCAATTACATGGGTGCTTACACACTCTATGACAAGCTTTATCACAACTATCTATTAATAACATAACAACACCATATGGACTGAAAAGACTGTCAAGCAGGAGAGATGAAAAATAATTCGACATACAAAAGAGATGACAGACAAAAGAGCAGATGACAGACAAAAGAGAAGATGACAGACTACAAAACTCCTTTTTTTACATGGGGTCGGGAAATCGAACAAAGCTTTTGATTGGTCGCGAATCGCATAAATTTTAGAACCACCGATGTAGTACATGAAGTGTGTACATACCGGTACACTGGCAGCCACTTTGTGTACATTCAACATTATAGTGTACGAAGTAATCATACCAGCTGTGTTTACATTTGACCTCTCCGTAGCACCTGTCATGCTGCTCACAGCACCTGAATGATGAAAAGAAATGATTCATTTAATAATGATGATTAGCAATGTACAACTTTGACCCAGAACAATAAACATCAGGGATGTCACACTGTGGCGTTCGTAATTTACTCCCTGCCCCCACCTTCAGCCCCCCCCTCTCTACACCGTCAGGTGATACTTTCCCCCCTCCCAACGAGTGACTCATCTTAGTTGACCATGTTACGTAACCCAAGGTCATGTTCAAGCCAAGCTACCAACTTTCTTTTTGTTGCCCGTACTTGATACATGCATAGAGAGCGTGAACACCCTCCCCCCTACCCCCGAGCAATACGTAATCTGAACGAAGTAATAC
>JAGDYQ010000217.1:1235265-1383260 GCA_021962125.1 Bulinus truncatus | reverse complement strand
TTATTGTTGTCATCATGGTAGGAGTTATTGTTGTTGTATTATTGTTATTGTTGTCATCATGTTAGGAGTTATTGTTGTTGTATTATTGTTATTGTTGTTATCATTGTAGGAGTTATTGTTTACGCTTTCAACATGTGTACTACTCCAAGAAATTTAAGTCTGTTCTCTGGTTTATGTTTTTATTTACTTTTACAATATAAAAACTACACAAATAAGATTGACTATATATATATATATACATCTTATGGAGTCCAGTAATAGCCACAGTATATCTCGATAATGATGGATAGTATTAGCAGTCAAGTCAATATTCCATTGCACAGAACATGGCTAACAGCAAAAACTGTGTGGTACTCATTCTCATCCTTCTCATATCTACTTACTCTTTTTTCTCTCTCTATTTCTCTCTCTTTCTCTCACTCTCTCTCTCTCTCTCTCTCACTCTCTCTCTCTCTCTCATTCTCTCTCACTCTCTCTCTCTCACACACACACACTCTTTCTCTTTCTCAAGCTCTCTCTCTCTCTCTTTCTCTCACTCACACACACACACTTACTCTCTCTCTCTCTCTCTCTCTCTCTCTCTCTCTCTCTCTCTACTCTCACACTCTCACACACTCTCTCTCTCTCTATCTCTACCTATTAAAAGGTTGAATGCCTCAACCACCATGTACATATTGATAGTACAGTTTTGCCAAGTTCATTTAACATTAAGAATAATTTATATATTGACATAAAATATTCAGTTTTTATATTTATCCATTTTTTTTTCAAACAGGTACGATTCACTTTTATTAACTGATTTAGTACCAGGTAAAGATGTATGTACAATGAAATATAAATATAAACAAAATATGCGATTTCGATTTGTGTCAGGTCAGGCTTAGACCAGTGGGTGGGCAAATGTTTTAAATCGAGTGCCGGATAAGGCTCTCGAGCCGTAGTTAGTCCATGGGTGTCTTAGAACATGTATTTTAAGTTTCTTCATTTTAATAAGTCTATCTACATCGATATTCGTTGTCAATAGCCGGACCATGGTCAATGACGATCTCTTCAGAAACTTCCGTTAGATTCACTGCGAGTATCGCAGGAAAGTTTTCGTCAGGCGAAACGTATTATTTTTATATACCATTGATAAATATTTTAGTATTTCCCTTTTTATTCAAAGTTTTTTCTGATTTTACGGGGGAATTTCGTTTCTTCATCAAGACTACATATAGTGCACAAAAATTGACAATATTTATATGTTTTTGATTTTTCTATTCCAAACCAGTTATAACGAAAGATATTCTACTCGAAAAAAAAAATAATATATGCATATTATTGCCTTAAAATATTTTTATTATTATGAAAAATAGATATTTATTCTCATTATGATTTCGTTGTTAATACCAAACTTGATTGTAAGGCATACGTGATTAGTCCAAATCTAAAGCTTAGATTGCAGTGGCTACGGTAACATCAAGACGAAGTTCGTATTTTTTTTCCGAGTTACATCAATGTATATTGCTCCACACCCTAACCCTATCCCTAACCCTAACCCTAACCCTTTTCCTAACCCTAATATAATTGCCGGTACCCGAAAAAAAATGAGCACTCCCGCTAACCCTAATATAATGGCGCTTGATGTTACTGTAGCCACTTCGATCTTAGATAAAGAATTGAGTAAAAAAAAAAAAGAACTGTTTCTGTACTGTTTTGTTTGTTTATGTTTTAGATCCAATTTATATGGAAATTGACCATTACGACCTACTTTCGAACCCGGTTGAAAACAGGAAAGACAATCTGGGGCAGGAGCCAGATACCATAGAAATTAGTCACCAAACAGGTAAGAAATACTTATTGTGTACATTTGATGCAATACAAGAATGCCATTGTTCAAACTGTAACGTCTAGAGTTGTTCCGCTTTATTCCCTATGTATATAGCTGTGTGTACAGAATGTACGCGGTCACGCTAACTCATAAATAGACTAACAGTTTTACATAACTTTGCGACACTGTAGCTATAGTTTATGAGTCTACATTTATAGAAATAATTCAAAAATTATAGTTATTGCAGGACCAGTTCAAAATCAATCAGAATACGACGAAATCATGTCAGAAGACCAGACAGAGCTGATTGGACCGGATTACGCCCACCCAGAATTGACTGGACCGGACCACGCCCACCCAGAGTTGATTGGACCGGATTACGCCCACCCAGAGTTGACTGGACCGGACCACGCCCACCCAGAGTTGACTGGACCGGACCACGCCCACCCAGAGTTGACTGGACCGGACCACGCCCACCCAGAGTTGACTGGACCGGACCACGCCCACCAAGAGTTGACTGGGCCGGACCACGCCCACCCAGAGTTGAATGGACCGGACCACGCCCACCCAGAGTTGAATGGACCGGACTACGCCCACTCAGAGTTGACTGGACCGGACCACGCCCACCCAGAGTTGACTGGACCGGACCACGCCCACCAAGAGTTGACTGGGCCGGACCACGCCCACCCAGAGTTGAATGGACCGGACCACGCCCACCCAGAGTTGAATGGACCGGACTACGCCCACTCAGAGTTGACTGGACCGGACCACGCCCACCCAGAGTTGAATGGACCGGACCACGCCCACCCAGAGCTGAATGGACCGGACCACGCCCACCCAGAGCTGAATGAACCGGACTACGCCCACTCAGAGTTGACTGAACCGGACCACGCCCACCCAGAGTTGAATGGACCGGACCACGCCCACCCAGAGCTGAATGGACCGGACTACGCCCACTCAGAGTTGAATGGACCGGACCACGCCCACCCAGAGCTGAATGGACCGGACTACGCCCACTCAGAGTTGACTGGACCGGACCACGCCCACCCAGAGTTGAATGGACCGGACTACGCCCACTCTGATACGTCGTCCTCATATGTATAAAATTAAGAGTCTGTTCATTGATATCACCGTTCATAAATCTATCACGAGTTAGAGTGACATTCAACAGCCGATGGTGGTTCATTAGTGGTCCGCTAGAAAATGTTGGAGGTCTGAATACGAATTTCAACACTATTTGTTTACCTTGTTTATCGTATTTACTACCAATGCCAACTAGTTTTAGGTAAATTTATTGAATGTTTTGCTTGAGAATATTAAAAAATAAAACCAGTACTTATTTTAGCAATAACGATTGTGATATTTAAGTTGTTATAAGTGAGTTTTCCTCCTTTTGAAGGGAAGGAGAGAGAGAAAAAGAATGAGGAGAAAAAAGAGAGAGGGGAGAGACAAAAGAAGAGAGCAAAGAGGAAGATGAGAAAGAAAATGGGGAGAAAACAGAGAGAAAGAGAGAAAACCATATAATATTAGGTGTAAAATATACCATTAGTGGCCCCTTTGTGAGTATCGCCCGGGGCATGATGCCCTCCTCCTTGCTCCCCCTCACTACGCCCCTGCTTGGTAAAGAATTGAAAAAGTACAGTATCAATTAGGCATAAATTAGTGCTATTGCAAGCAGGGCCGCTGCCAGAAATTATGCCCCCCCCCATCTACAAACTATCGCCATGATGCTCCCCAAACACAATTTCCCGCCACTTTTTCAGCAAAATAAATAAAGCGACAGGGTCTTCAAAGTCACGAGGTCCCTGACAAGTGTGAAGGTACCACCCCTGGAGGCACCTATGATGTAGGTGTCGCATGCCGTTCCAAAAAGTGGTGCAACCCAAACTCATATATATATATATATATATATATCAATTAGCCAACTCTCTATTCTCAGTGATTTACAACTGTTTGTATGTGATTCGTCTCACACATATATGTGGTCACTTAATTAATTAAATATACAAGAAACTCCGAAGAGACTGACTACACTACAAATTGATATACTCCTTCCCAGAAGCAGAAGTTCCACAGAACAGAAGAAATAATTAGTAATAATATATATATATATATATATATATATATATATATATATATATATATATATTTAAAGAAAGCTCGTATACACAGAGTCAGCTTTAGGTGAGTAAGAGGTCCTAAAGCAATTTGACATTTCATTCCTCGCATGTTTTTTTTTCTTATTGTAATTTTAACTCTGATGACATAATGCTTTGCATAATACATTACATAATGCATTGCCTCATGTGTAAATATTTCAATGTCGAACAAAATGTATGCGAACAAACATTACAAGCAAGTGTGTGTGTGTGTGGGGGGGGGGGAGTTATGTGACTATAAACGTTTTTGAGTTACTGAATATTAAAAGAATACACTCGCCGCTTGTAGAATGGTGAAAGCGAATTATTTGTGCTAAAAATGTAAACAAAACATTGGTTTATGGTCTAATTCGGGTAGATCTCATGGATTGTGTCTTTTGGGGGATGACATGTGTCGTAAGAGTCGGATTTACGGCGGCCACAAAGGGGGCGCTCTGTGCCCCGACTTCTGAAAGGTACCGCTTTTCTTTTTTTTGTTTTGTTTCCTATGACAGCAGGTTTGGTTTCATATGTGATATTTATAACACAAGTTTTCAATCGTAGGTAAAACATAAAAACAAGATTTGTTTAGTGAACGTTTATGATTGTCACTCTTACTTTGGCCAGATATGTTATAACATTAGCATCTTATAATGTATAAGTGTTGACGTCAGTAAAAATATCTGTCTGTCTTTTATTATTAAGAATTATTAAAATTTCCTTACGGCTTGTGGATTTTTTTTAATGTTGACTACATAACCGAAAAAAAAATCACTTAAAAAAATATATGGTCAAAGAGAGATAACCGTTTAATTGTTTTTAAAGATTTTTTTCCTGTCGCAGTTATCATAATCTCTAACGCAAATGTTTACAAACAACGCATGGAACGTGCACTCGCTACAAAAAAAAATAAATGTGGTCAAAGAGAGGTCACCGTGGAATTATTTTGAAATGTTTTCCTGTCGCAGTTATCCTAGTCTCCAACCCAAATGTTTGCAAACAATGCCACAAAAAATAAATGTGGTCAAACAGAGATAGTAAAGTTCCTTTAATTAAAGGGACTCATCGGGGTAGATGAAGTGTAGAATTCATCTGTTAAAGTAACCTCGGCATATGAAGGAATTGTGTGGTTAGCACAACGCCCAGCCGCCTTTAACTCCCCTAACTTAAAGTCAGGTACCCATTTAAAGCTGGGTTGACTGAGATTCGAACCCGGGAACCTCCGGTCGACAGTCAAAGAGAGATAGCCGTTGAATTATTTTGTAATATTTTTCCTGGCGCAGTTACCCTAATCTCCAACCCAAATGTTTGCAAGTGCTTGTTTCCGTTGTTAGCCTGACAAAAATTATTTTGAATGACAAGTGGGTAGGCATTGTACTAGCGATACAACCACAAATAAAATTTTTTTAGTTTTAATTTTATCTTATTTTTTTTTTTTTGTTATTTTATTTCTGTTGTTCTGTTTAATATCAAGCTCTATGCCATGACTGTGGCAACACTGATAAACTCTGTCTTGCCTCAATTACTTTCTTTGCTGATACACTATAGTAAGAATACGCTAAACATATCCAGTAAATTATTTTTGTTATATCTGTTAGCAAGTATGTTCTCTCTAGTCTATAATTAAAACTTCCAGCAGATGTGTATAAATCGACTTCCCAGCTCTTGCTAGACATTCTTCCAGCCAGTCATAAAATAAATTTTGTAAGGTATTTTAATGTATTTTTTTCCTTTACATGCATTTTGATTACACTGACGAAGTTATTTTTGTTTTAAATGTATGTACGTGAATTGGGAGTAAGGCGATATCCAGAAATGAAATTATTGATTAGTATTTTGTTGGTTTGAAAACAAAAAGCTTATCTCCAGTTGTAAAAAACAAACTGATATTTTACAGGCTGTAAGAGACTGATATTTTACAGGCTGTAAGACTGATATTTTACAGGCTGTAAGAGACTGATATTTTACAGGCTGTAAGAGACTGATATTTTACAGGCTGTAAGAGGATTTTTGTAACTGGATAGATTACTTCATTTGCTACTCCATGGATGTGCTGGGGTAAGTAAATGTTGTTTTTTAATTCTATAACTGTTCAGTTCTAAAACCCATTTTCTTTTTTAAAATTATTATTACATTTTGTTTTGAGTCATCAATTGAAGAAATTTATTCTCTCGCTATTAAATGCTGAAAAAATAAGTTGTAATTTATGTAATTTTTGGAGAAGAATGGTGTTGAAGGTCGTAGGGTAAATCTGATACCATACATAACTGGTGCTTAAGTACCCCTCCTCGCTAGGTAGGACATGTCACACCAAACTGCCATAAAGCAGAGGCGTTCTTGGTCCTACCATTAGATGCGAAAGCAGTGATGTGAGCAATCGACCTCCACTTCTACCATCGTGAGGTTTTGGTTGTGTCAGCCTTTTAAAACACATTATTTTTATATGACCTCCTCTATATAAGCCAAAGGCCACGAAGCGATTTGTCATCAGTTATTACTAAATACAACTGAATAAACAGTTTTGAATACTTGGATAGTATACAATGGCTTAGTGAAATAGTTACGTGGTATTCCATTAATGCCTAAATTGTTCATCGGCAAATTATTCAGAAGTGATGGACACGATTAATTTGTGTTTACTACTTGCCGAGATGTGGGTATGCCTACCGGTCTGCCTACTAGGCGACTAGACCTCGAAGGGGGCCCCGCTCCAGTACAAGACCTATTCAGTGTGATGCTTTATGGGACCCTGACAAGAGTTATTTACTACATTGTTGGGCCGGTCGAAACCTAGGGGTGTGGCTGTGCCTCACGGGCTGTCGTTGTATATGTTCCCCAACTGATTAGTGTAACTCAACAATCAGGAAACATCACGGGCTGTCGTTGTATATATTCCCCTACTGATTAGTGTGACTCAACAATCAGGAAACATCACGGGCTGTCGTTGTATATATTCCCCTACTGATTAGTGTAACTCAACAATCAGGAAACAAACAATAATCATTGAACACAATTCCGATTCAAACAAATCAAGTTGAATTATAAAGAAGCATTGGCTGTCGTCATGAAAAGGACGGGTAGCGTCCATGGTTACCGTACAAGTTTAGCGAACAATAGAAACAATCGTAACAGCAGTCTCCAGTTATCGACAACAGCAACAAAAATATACGATCTCCACGTAGGACTCTAACATTTCGCTTCCAAAAAAAAAATACGTCTTGCTCACCTGCCGCCTCTTACTCAACTCCCTCCCACGCAACTGACTCGTGGTCTCGTTCTCGTCTTTTTCCACCCACGTCTTCTAGTTCACTCTCTCGTCCAGTTGCAAAACAAACTCATGCAAACCCGTGGCAGTCGGAGATATTTCGCTCCCACACACAACAAACTTGTAAACACACACACTATTGGTGGCCCACTCACACCCAACCTATGACAGGCACAAACTATTCGCGGCTCACTCACACCCAACGTGTGCAGTGCCGTAGCGATCTTAACTCGCGCCCGCGGCACAATACCTTTTTAATACCTTTTTTGCGCCCCCCCCCATTCGAAAAACATTTAATATTATATGTAAAATATACCATTAGGCGCCCCCTTTGTGAGTAGCGCCCGGGACATGTTGCCCTCCCCTTGCCCACCCCTCGCTACGCCTCTGGTGCCTTAGGGCATACCAATACTGCCCCTTAGGGCCGACAGTTAAAGCAAAAAATATTTCGTTTCAGTCGGTTGGTCTGTTGACTTGTTTGTTTTTAATGTTCAAAGTTTAATACAGAAGCTGGTTTTATGCTGTTCTGCTTATGCGAAAATGCTGTGAATGCTTGCTATAACTAAAGCCCTAATATATATTTTAAAACTGCCCCTGCACCCCCCGCCCCCTTAATGCCATCCTACCCACCCACCCCCTCCACACTTTAAAATCATTTTAGCCCGGGGCTAATGACGTGCTATAGGGGGACGGATGATCGTGCGGTAAAGCGCCAGACTGTCGACCTGAAAGTACCTGGTTCGATCTCCTGTGAGGACCAAGGACATTTTTTTTTTCAGATCTTGGCTCAAGTTCCCGCTATATCTCCCGTGGTGCCTCCATGGCCATTACACTATAGGTGGGGGGGGGATAAAAGAAGGGCACCACAAAAACCGTCCCATTAGTGGTTTATAGGATCTAAGAGATTTCAACTCATCCTTACAGGGACATCACACACTGACCAGCTATCAGATTCACATTCCTTGTGGCTTATTTAATAAATGCTTGGGGGCAGACTTAGCAGCCTCTTCGTTTGCCTGTCCATAAGAAAGTTTATCCTGTTTAGAGCCCCGACACGTAAAATTTTACTCTATTGTCTGAAGGCCCCCTATCAAAGTCCACGCTCCTTTCAAAAAGAAAAAAAATAAGGCTCTTCCCAAACATGTTCAGGGCTGCCATACATTGCCCGTAGTGAGCTTAACTCGCCGCCCGGGGCACCATACCTTAGTAATACCTCTTTAGCGCCCCCCCCCATTCGAAAAACATATACTATATGTAAAATATACCATTTGGCGCCCTGTTGTGAGTCGCGCCCGGGACATGATACCCCCCTCCCCCTTGCCCACCCCTCACTACGCCTCTGCTGCCATAGATAACATAGATAGTAAAGGGGGGGGACGCAATGTTTCCTTTGATGTGTATTGAGTAAAAAGGTCTTAATTCTTGCTTAAAGATCGAACTTTACAACTTTCACTAAACAAGAGTTCGGTTATACCTTTTTTATTTAAAACAATATCCGCCATTATTCTGAATTGGGTCATTCTACAGAAAAAAAAAACAATTTTCTTTAATCAGGGAATTCAAAGAGGATTGAAAGCTCATTGAAATCTCTTTCGAGTTCCAGAATTTTGTGGGTTTACCTGCACTAAATATTAAATATTTTAGCGTGCCGGAAAGAAAATTTCCGGCGTGGCACGTCTGACACGTGCGACGTCATGTATTTACCTAACCCTGGCCTTGATCACTATTGTTTTGCAATAGAAAAAAAAATTACTCTGAAATATTTTACATACTATACGAGAACAACAACAACACTAAACATCAGAAAATTGAACATACTTTTTGTAGATTACCAATTGTAATTAGGTTAACGGTCATATCGATGTTGGTTCTTCCATTAAACACGTCTGCAAAACGTCGTGACCCAGTGGAGAGATAAGGCCAGGTCGTGACAAGATCTAACATGAGAAACTGAGACATATGTCTCCAACGGGTCCGTCTGTTTGTACAACTGTGTCAGAGATAACATACTCATTTTTTTTATTTGGTCATAGGAGGAATTACCCAGATGGAAGGGTGACTTGTAGCAGTGGATTTATGTACAGAGAACTAATATTTGCAGAACCAAGTTTTTTAATACTTCTAAAATGTATCATCTTTTGCTGTTATGGTACTCACTAAAGTAAAAGGAAAAATGAGGATGTTGGGTAGATGAGACATTTATCGTCTTTCTCCTTGATCGAATCATTCAGTCAAACTCTGATGACGAGGACCGTTTGTATTATGATGATAAATGAAGTTTAGGACACAATCGTACTTTAAATAGTTTGATGAAATTAGGACATCACCCGGGGGGGGGGCGGTGGCTTATATTCTGATCCGCTTTTAGGTATTTTTAGGCAACCTGGGCTGAGTCTTCCTAAGCAGAATTACCGTTCAAGGGCCCTTTTAGCCCCAGATCTAATACAATTTAATACCTGAAAAAGTTGCCTTTTGCATTGGGTGTAGTTTGGTCTAGTTTACAACTCTGTAAGGACGGCTTTGCATTGGGTGTAGTTTGGTCTAGTTTACAACTCTGTAAGGACGGCTTTGCATTGGGTGTAGTTTGGTCTAGCTTACAACTCTGTAAGGACGGCTTTGCATTGGGAGTAGTTTGGTCTAGTTTACAACTCTGTCAGGACGGCTTTGCATTGGGTGTAGTTTGGTCTAGTTTACAACTCTGTAAGGACGGCTTTGCATTGGGTGTAGTTTGGTCTAGCTTACAACTCTGTAAGGACGGCTTTGCATTGGGTGTAGTTTGGTCTAGTTTACAACTCTGTAAGGACGGCTTTGCATTGGGTGTAGTTTGGTCTAGTTTACAACTCTGTAAGGACGGCTTTGCATTGGGTGTAGTTTGGTCTAGTTTACAACTCTGTAAGGACAACATTTGCTTTGCGTATATATCCATGCTAAGCAAAAAAAAAGCCAATACAACCAACTAGAAGTAAATCATTGTCCGCCTTTGCAGTGTGTGTGAAGTACCTGTAAGAATGAGATGAAACCACTAATGGGACGGTTTTGTGGTGCCCTTCTAGCATCTCTACCATAGCTGATAGTGCAATGGCCATAGAGGCACCCACATAGTAGGATCTTTAGCCAAGACCTGAAAAATGTCCACGGTCCTTACCGGAGATCGAACCAAGTACCCTCAGGTCTTTGCAGTCCCCTAGTTCACCTAATCCTAAATAACGCACCTATGATTACGTGTCAGAGAGAAAACACATTTTTTAACACCCTAAATTTTAACAGCAATTTGTTTGTTTTTTTTTTCAGTGATTTTTTTTTCCTTAAACAAATCTCGTAAAAAATTATGAAACATAAAAAAAAAAATAAAAAAAAAATTATACAGTCATATTATTTGAGTCAAGGCCTTTCTTAAGTCAAATGGACTCATTTGTTCTTAGTCAAGTGAAAAAAAAAATCGGAACTTAAGGTTTTTAAAAACATTTTTTTGTTTTAAATTCTATAGTCTCATTATATAACCGTAAATAGTAAACAACGGGGAAAAAAAACAACTATTCGGATTAAACATGTTTGTCATGATTGTAACATGTTTGTCATGATTCTATAATAAAATAACAAATACGTGATTTGCATGTGAATTTTATTGCTGTTTGTTTTATTCACTGTATTAAAAAGCAGCATTTGAAAAAAATGCTGTATTTTCTTATCTTTAGATTCTAGCTGTTATCCAAGACAATATAATTTGCATAGATATTAATAGCAGCCAATCAGAGATTAGAAAGATAATAAACAACAAAGTGACGCCAAGAAATGTTTCCAGCCTGTATATAAATATGTATAACACTTCGTTTAGCTGTTAATTAAAAAAAAAATACAATACATTTATTACACCATAATATGAACATGTATTTGGGCAGCATTATTGTGTGTTTTTCAATCAGTTTTTTAGTTGCTGGTATGTAACTTATTTTGATTTTTCATATGTATGACCTAATTAAAAGTTGTCGAACAAATATTAAAGGAACTGAAAACGAGTTGTTTAACTGCATTTTGTTTGTGAATAGCTATTAACAAAATTTATTGTTTATAAATAATTTCACGACATTGAGGGCGTATTTATAAATATTCAAAAAAATATGCAGACATAAAGAAAACAACAAATAAAATATGCGTGATCGAACGGTCAATTTGACTGGTTTATTCATTAATGGATTGATGATCTATCTGATGGGTTCATTTGAATTGATCTTTTATTAGAAAGTGAGTGGAGAGAATTGCATTTTGATGAACGATGTTTAATCAGGCCAAAGTGCATTTCTAAAATGTGTTAACCTTGAGAGCGAGCATAGGTAGCCGACGTTCAACCATCTACATTTACTTTTTTTTCAGTGACAGGCCAGATCACGTGTCCAGCTTGCTCTGACCCCTATGACCCTACATCATGTACAGAGACCCAGCATTGCCACATGCATGACGTGAGTGAAACTCGTAACATTTTTTTTTTGGTCTTATTGTCCCACCACCAGTTAATCTCATGTTTACTCTCCCACTACAATTAATCTCATGTTTACTCTCCCACCACCGATTTATCTCATGTTTATGTCGTACAGTTTAAATGAGCCAAATTGTAACTTTTGAATTTAGAGAAAGTAGATTTTTATACTTAAAAAATGGTATATTAGGACTAAACGTAATTTTTAACAAACGGCTTCACAGATTTGTGAGCTTCATGTCCATCTAGCTGACCGAAACAGAGTTGAGTACATTTGCCACAATTCACACGTAAGTCCATACTATGTATTCACTATTTGTTTTTAAAACAACAATGTATCACTTAAAGAGTTAAGACGAGGACACGGTTAAAATATTTGTCTTATTTTTTTATGTAAGTTTTTAATTAATTTCACTATTTTGGTGAGTTATTTTTTATGGTTAGTCTGTAAATCTCACAGATCAATTTTGGACATGTTCTGTTAAATTGTGAAATCTGAAATTCAGCACAACAGTGTAGATTCTATATGATAGAACACGATTTTTAGCTAGTTTCCAGTCCATCTTATGGAAATAAAGCTAATTAATTTTGAGTTACGTATATAATGCGGGACGGATGACCGAGTGGTGTAGATTCTCGACTGTCTACCTGAGAGTCCTGCGTTCAATCCTCGGTGAAGCCCATGGATTTTTCCAGGTGACATTTGTTGCAAAGTCGTCCCACAAGTCTACCCAGCTATAAATGGGTACCTGACTTAAGTTGGGGAAGTAAAGGCGGCTGGGCGTTGTGCTAACCACGCAATCCCTTCATATGCCGAGGTTATAGAAACAGATGACTTCTATAGTCATCTGCGCCGATGGCCACTTTTTTTTTTGGGCTAAGGCAGTGGTCGGCAAAGTGCGGCACCTGAGCCGCATGTGGCTCTTTGGCTCCTTAAGTGCAGCTCTGGATTCTACATGTTATCTGCCCCGATGGCCCGTTAGGGCTAAGGGAACCTATGTATATAATGGAGAACAATTTTGCCTGAGATTATAAATTGTCAAAATGAATAAGGAAGTACATATATCGACCAATATTAAAACGTAGGGCACTCTTGATGGGGAGAGATGCCGCCCTGGAAATAATTTTTTTTGCAAACATTAAAGAAAATAGCGTCTTTTATCTAAATCACGTGACAGGGTAGTGGATGGTTCTTATCCATGATAGTGCCCCCCCCTCACACTTCTCCTCCCAACGACGAAACATGTTTAGGGACAAATTTATGGATGAAAAAATGTAAACTGCTTGAAGGTGCAGCATACGGTACTGGTAACGTGTGAAAATGTTTTGGAGCAAAAAAAAATAATTATACGAGCGTGTATATCTCCAAATATGTGTCCTCCCCACCACCACCACCAACACCAACAGGCCTGTGTCAATCAAGAGACTCACCCCTGCAACCCAAGTACTCACGAAACCTGCACCTTCTGTTGTAACTCACTTCAGGCATGCGCTGCTGAGAGGCAGGATCTATTCACCAGTAGGTGTTAAATTAAAAGTCTGACCAGTGAATGTTTGACCGATAACAGGTTGACCAAAAAAAATTATGTCCGATAACAGTTTGACTATAAGACTTTGACCTATAACAGTTGCACCAATAAGAGTTGTATCAATAACATTTCGACCAATAACTTTTGTATCATTAACATTTCGATCAATATCACTTTGACCAATATCACTTAGACTATTATCACTTTTAACCAAAAACAGCTTGACAATTAAAGGTTTGACCAATAATATTTTGACAAATAACATTTTTACCAATAACATTTTGACAATATCACTTTGACCGACAACAATTTGACCAATAACAGTTTGACCGATAATAATTTGACCAATAACAGCTTGGCAAATAACAGTTTGACCAATAACACTTTGACCAATATTTGATCTATATTTGTTTTGCATAATGTACCTTCAAAACTAAATTAATTAGCGTTTAGTTTGATTAAACCTGTCAATGAGAGACGTAGATAGATAGATCAAAGCGGACATCTGTAGAAAAAACTTGACCGGTTATTTTTATTGCTTTTAGTAAACCTAGACCAACATATTTCATAAATACACTATTGTTTTTGTTGTTTTTTCTTTACAGATCGTTTCACTGTAGCTGGACACACCCTGTTCCCCACCACCGCCTTCCCAACCGCCTTCCCATCGACCAACTCCCCGATAGTCGGTAAGTAGCTCCGCCTTTATGTTCCCTACTAAATAGTTTCGCGGTTCACCGCCTGGAGTCAAGTGTCAAGATTTAGTCTCTGATTCGGATCACCCAACAGATCAGAGGTGGCTAATACACAATCGTACGAGTGAAATCAGAGAATTTTATGTCACCAAAAAAAAAAAGAATGACATTATAATATAAACACTACTTATAAAAAGATAAAGAACATGCACGAATTAAATAAGTTTCCTTTTTTTTATATATGGCATTTGATAAAATTCTATTGGTACATTCCTGCCTTGGACAGACAAGATTTTATTTTTTGCTTTTTTTTTAAAGAACTAAAATGTTGGTTAAAGTAATACGAACAGAGGCAACTTGATAATCTCTTCAGAAGTGGAAATGCAAATATTCGTTGCTCGAAAACAGAAATCTTGGCGAAATATTTCGACTAGAATGTCATTGCGGAGAAATTTATGCGGATTTCCCGTGCTCTAGATATCCGAATTTCTAACCGGTGGGGGCTTAACTTTAAAGTCTGAACGACACAGACAATCGGGACGGCAGATAATTATCTTACTGTACTTCCTCCCAGTAAGCACTATATTATTCCCCACTTATTATAATTCCTCATTAGAAGACTTCTTACTCCAACCACGTGATTTCATGTAACTTCCTCTTGATTGAAAAAAAAAAAAGAATCGGACCATTTTTACTCGAGACCTCTGACCCCCAGCCTTTAGCTCCATGTGCTAAGCTGGACCTACAAGAACATATGTATTTTTCTAGCCCTGCATTTTACAACCACCGGACTTGAACTCATTTTAGTTGTTCGAATATTTCAAAAATAAACAATGCAATATTCTACATATAAAAGTTCAAAAAGAAAAAAAAACAACTTATGTAATGTTTTTTCAACATATTAACCCAAAATGTTTTTAGAAAAGTCCTTCATTTTTCTTTCAATCTATTTCTCCGGTAGCTAACGCCAACAGGTGTGTCAGGTGCGACACGACGCCCTGTGACGAGCAGGCCGTACAGAGCCTTCAGGCTGTCCAGTGTCCGGCCAGCCAACCTTACTGCTTCTCAGAGATCGTTCAAGATTCATTCGGGCGCTCAGTATCCAGAGGGTAAGTTGTGATGTAGTTAGGGCCCTAGTAAAAGATACATTTGGGGGCCGTAGACAACGATAAATTTAGGGGATCTAGGCAAAAGGACATCTTTGGACCATTGGCAAAAATAAGGTGGTTTTTACCATTCAAAAAAGCTTTTGAGGCCCCTAGGAGACTTTTAGATGGCCCCTGATCCCTGATCCCCAACCATCTAGTATAAATAATAGAGATTTGGGCTCTGCGTTGAATCGATAGTAAAGAATAAATCCAGCAGTATTCCAGTTTAAAATACAATAGTAAAAAAATCGGATCTGCCCGAAACCAAAAATAACCTAGCTTACCGATCAAGCCAAAGGGGATATAACTCTATGCAAAGGTTTTGCAGAATACAACTAGTATTGAAAAATGTAGTTACGGGGCCCACAAACAAGTACGAAGATCAATTATCCTTATTATCCTATCTTTCTCTGGTTGTAAACACACTGATCCTACACGCAATCTAAACATTTATTTGATGATTTGCCATTACCGCAAATTTTGTATTTGGATGTAAAATTATTTTTTTTTTCAGTAAACACGTTCTGTCTGTTCGAGGTCCGGTCCTTGTGTCGAACTCAACTCCCAAATGTGGCCCGAGATTCCTCACAAGTTTTGCCCATCCCATGACCATTTTTTTTTTGTTCTTTTTATTTTCCAGTTGTGCTGACGAGAACTTTTGTCGCACCAAGTGGTGGGACTACTCCTCGGTCGCAACCCTGTGCAGGGGCTCCTTCATCCCGACCCAATACGAACTTGACTGCACCTTCTGTTGTCAGGGCGACGCGTGCAACAGGGACGCTAAGCCAGCACAGCACACTCTTGTGAATTTCTAAAATGAGCTTTCTTCCCCTTGCATGCTCACAGCAATGATTATTATTGCACTTACCTCAAGTCGTCTTGCATTGTATAAGGACCAGTTTTTTAACATGATACATGCGTTTTATTTTTATTTAAATTGTTTTTTGACGTTTTATTTTGTTTTGATTAAAAAAAAATTAGATATACAATGTTTCCATTGACTGTTGACTTCACCTTTACTTTAAAACAGTAATAAATAATAGATTTAACTGACGATAACGGGTGACCCAATTTCTGTTTTTAAAAAGGTTTACTTGATGATACCAGGTTTGTACCTAATGATATCAAATATAACAACCATTGATAAACAATATTTACAAGAAATCTAAGTAATGATACTAAATACACTGTTGTAACTCCCCCCGAACACGTGGTCTTACCTTCTATTGAACCACGACTCTGCGCCATTTTATCACCTGTACAGGTGTGGTGCCCGGTATAGATGCGAGTAAAAGGAGATGTGGGTGTGAAATAAGTGTCGTTCCCCTCCCCTCCCCTCCTCAACTGGTACCTGAAGATGCGGACTTCCAATACGTAAGGCTTTGATAAGAAACCAATCCAAGAAGAGCCTTGAAAAAGAGCCCTGACCCCTTCCCATCCTAGCGTTGAGAGACGCCAGTCACGTGTCCTTGTTTGGGTGGGGGAGGCGGCGACGATCTATATCGGACTCTTTGTTCTAAGTTAGTGACCAGAGAGTAAGGACAGTTAGTTAGTTATTTTTAGCACAGCGAGTTCGTTACCTGAGACGTAACACGTTCGACTCGATTGCAGTTATTTAGTTCACTGGTAGATTAAAATGTTCTGTAGATTAGAAAAAAATAAGATAATATTAGTGAAATTATTGAAGCCACGTGTCTTGTGTGTCATTCTATATAAAGTTACAACAATATACTCACAGAAAAAAAAATTAGCACATCAAGATACACAATGTTTGACCAATCGTCTATGGGATTTAGAAAATGAAACAGGAAATGTAAAGCCGCCCCCCCCCCTTTTTTGTGTAACAAGCCTTGGGCCCACAGTTACCTTGAACCGGCCCGGCTAACATACAAACAAAAGAAAAGTCACCTAACGGGGCAGATGAAGTCTATACTTCTGTGTGAAGTCCCCTGTAAGGATGAGATGAAATCTTTTAGATCCTATAAACCACTAATGGGACGGTTTTTTTATGATGCCTTTCTTTCATCCCACCCATAGCTGATAGTGCAATGGCCATGGAGGCACCACGGGTGATATATCGGGAACTTGAACCATGACCTGAAAAATTTCCTTGGACCTCACCGGAGATCGAACCAGGTACCTTTATTTCGACAGTCAAGCGCTTTACCACACGACCTTTTATCCCCTAGTGTATACTTGCAGAATCCATCAGTTTCTGTAACCTCGGCTTATTAAGGGATTGTGTGGTTAGCTTAACGCCTCCCAGCCTACATATAAACAAAGGCTTGTGTAAATAGGGAGCGAAGCACCCCCCCTCCCCCCCACCACCCTCTTCCCCCGTGACCATTGATATGCTAATTTTATAACGTCTGACATTAATAAGAAAGTGGGCGTGTTTCTAGATTTTCATTTTTTTCTCTCGTGGGGTATTCACAGTCACGTCTGCACTGAGTAAATGGGGTGTGGGGGTGGGTGGGGAGGGGGGGGAGTTGGGGCGGTAATCAACATGGCTTCACGGACACATTTTTTTTTTTAACCTGAAAGGGCGAATTTGATGGGAAGAAGAACAAAAAAAAAAAACTGCCAGAATTCTCAAGGGTTCTGTGGGTTAACGTTGTTTATACTATTGCCTTTAACACTAGTCAAATATTATTTTTACTTTTTGTGTAGAAGAAAATTCCAAGTTTATTGATCTGTTTAACAGTAAGAGTTTTTTTTTTTAAAAAAAAAAAAGAAGAATGAGAGAGCGGAATAAAAATTACGAGAGGAATTTAGAAAAGATTGTGTTTAAGGGTGCTATTGACGTCACAAAATTACGTCAGAGCAATGGTCCAGTTTTTAAGGGCCGGCCTTATGATTAGATGAGGCCCAAGCTCACCGGCCAACAGATGGTTTAGAACGCAACATTAAAGTGTCACACGAAAAAAAAAACTGCAATTCTTTCTCGTGTGAGCTTTTGGCATAGGTCAAAGGAAGGGTGGGGGGTGGGGTGGGGGAAACCTGGCCCTCTTTTAGAGCGAACTTGATTTGAAGTATTTTGGTCTATAATCCTTAAGTAACAAGATCACAAGCAGTCGATCTGGGGGAGGGAGGAAAGGTTATAAAGGGAGATAACATACTCTAAGTCTGATGTTTATTGAATAGAGTTACCCCCCCCCCCCCATTTATCGGAGCCATTTTATTACATCACACAGAAACATTTATATGTTGTATCCAGAGATTTTCGGGATTCCTCTTGGTGAAGGTGTATGTCTGGGGTCCTTAATGTAATAGGAAATAATACTTGGAATGGACATAAGGGGTTGATTACGAATTTTGCATATCGATAAAACAGTAACTAAACTGGCGATCCCAGTTTTCGCATCATTTCGTTCCGGAATCTTCCAGCCAACTGGGCTGAGCACAAAAAAAAAAATTAAAGTAAGTCTACATTAAAGTGCTGCTGCCAACTAGATTCGTACATAGGTACTGTATCACATCCAGGCCGATATTGTTGTTTGACTGATTTATTCTTTGGGTAAACGCTGACAGAGACGAGAATGGGCATCTGTTTGAAATGTAAGGTTTATTATTGGAGCCAACCTGTGGCGTTTGGAAGGGTAATTGCGGGATATGCGGCTGAACTAGAAAGGGGCGCCGAAAGAGGGATGTTAAATATTTTTTGCCATTTTCAGATTGGGAGGAGGTTGCCAAAAAATGTAACTGGCCCAGGGCGCCACAATATCTAACAACGGCTCTGGAGCCAACCGTTTCATAGAAAGGGTATTGAAGTTTAATAAAGCGAGTTGTGTTAGATGGATGTCAAGTAAACAAGGAAGTCATTCCATTGTATCGCTCATCCCCTTTCAAGCTATAATAATACACCCCAATTGGGGTGCATTTGTCATGCTGGTATCCCGTGACACCCATGAAATGGAATATTCCTTGATATTAGATGTACATTGGTCTGATTGGTCTATCAAAAGGTCACCAACAGACAAATAAACACCAATATGTTTACATATATATATATATATATATAAATATATTATATATATATATATATGTGTGTGTGTGTGTGTATGTGCGTATATATATATATATATATATATATATATATGTCAAAATAGTTGTTTATTGTATGTACTGTGTATGGTGGGAGAGCTATGCGCCACGCCCTTGCTTCTAATGCCGAAGATACAAGAGTTTGTACGCTCAATCGCAGTGGTGCAGCAGGTGAATTCGATTTCCGGGATGACGCTAGTCAAAAGGCGACGTCATTCGTAATAATAATAATAATAATACTAATAATAAAATTGTCATGTTAGGTGACTTAATTAAAAAAAAAAATAAATAAAAAAATTATTTTTAGCATTTTGATTGTATTATAGGCTTTTGTTATGACCCACAGCCAAGAACAAACACAAGCTCCATCCGTTAGAAAACAAACAACGTTACAATTAACTTCCTCTACACTTGATAATTGTATCAGTCAGAACTATCATTGTTTATACTATTGTGTTGAATGTTTTCATCGACCGCTCAGGCAAGCATTTGTCCTTGACAAGATTGACCTTGGAGGTATCTCTAAACCTTTTTACTTCGCTCTACATATAAAGTAGGTCTATGAAAGGTTGGGCAGGAGGTGTGGCTGACAGAGAGAGAGAGAAAGAGAGAGAGAGAGGGGGGAGAGACGGAGCGAGAGATCGAGAGAGACGGTGAAATAGCGGGGTGGGGGAGCCGGCGGGAAAGAGAGAGAGAGGGAGAGACGGAGAGATAGTGAGACACAGAGAGACAAGGAGGAGGGGAGAGAGAGAGGGAGAAAGTGATGGGGAGAGAGAGGGGGAGTGAGTGATGGAGAGAGGGGGGGAGAGAGAGGGAGAGAGGGGGGAGAGAGTGGGTTATATAGAGAGAGGGTGAGAAAGACGGAGAGAGAGAGGCGGAGAGAGAGAGAGAGACGGAGAGAATGAGGTCATGTAGACCAACTCACACCTGTTGCCCGTCTCCACGTCTCCAATCATTTTGCTTCCCTTGTATCGATCTTTGTCAACGTTCTCTTCCCTTTCCACCGCTCTGTCAGCCACACCAACCACATGGCAGACAGCCACACCAACCACATGGCAGTCACTCTGTGTACCTCCCAACCCCCCTAACCCCTCGTCCATAATCATCACCACACACAACCGCCTCCCCTATACCAGCACAAACAGTTTATTATTTCGTTCCATAAAATGTTCACAGCTCACACCTTTGCGCATGCGCCTGTCTGGATCACGTCTCTACACCTCCCACCCCGTCCTATCCCGTATTTTTTTTTTATTTGTATCCGGACAGCAAAACTCGCCAGGCGATACTCGTATCGATACCACAGCAGTATCGATGCTGCGTTGATAAATTTTGCAGGCGACATGACGTAGTTTTTTTTTTATTTATTTATATCTGAATTTCATTAAATTCTATTTATAAATCACTAAGCCAAAAAAAAAAAAGTATATTTGAAATCGAAAAGTAAATTATTTTATTCCTCATGCGATGTGATATCTGATTATATGAGACACAATGACAAGATGCAAGATGAATCTTCCAATCATGTGACAGATTCAAATACCAATTTTGCTGCAAGTAGCCGTAGTGGATTTACTACAAGCTTTTGTAGCGATAACTGTAGCATAATGAACAGGTCTAAAATTATACATGAATTATTTGATTTATGTTTCCGTATTTTAAATCTTCACGGAAATAGCTTGATCAAAATTCAACATTAACATTTCAGTTTTTGTTCAAATACAGTTTATTCGGTACTTTCAAACAAAATCAAAGAATAATAGTCTAACAGAGATATAATACTAATAAGAGTTAACATGGACACATAACTCTGTATATATTCAAGATATAATACTAATAAGATTTAACATGGAAATATAACAAGAAAGTTACAGGCACTCGAAAATAAATGCATGAGGAAAATCCTTCGAATCCTTTACCTAGAACAGATGTCGGCAACCTTTTGAGACGGTAGAGCCAAAAGTTATAATTGACAATTTTCTCAGTTTTTTTTAAAGAGCCACTAAAATTGTTGTTTCAGTATTATGGTATTTGATTAGGCCGCAATTTGACATCGAAAGAGCCGCAACTTGACATCGAAAGAGCCGCATGCGGCTCGCGAGCCGCAGGTTGCCGACCCTTTACCAAGAACGCAAGACCAATGGATATGTCTGGTAAAGAAAATCCTCCATCGCGGGCCCCAGGAAACGATTATGACAACAATCAAGCGAGGTTAGATGGCAAGATTTGGACTGTAGAAGCCGTCACAGAGGGCGCCAGAGGAAATTTTGGTTTGACAATATAAATGAATAGACAGGGCGCTATATCTCCCGTGGTGCCTCCACGGCCATTGCACCTATAGGCTATGGTGGGGGATGAAAGAGGGGCACCATAAAAAAAACAACCGTCTCATTACTGGTTAATAGGATCTAAGAAATTTCATCTCATACTTAATGGTAAGATAATGATGATGATAACTCTGTTTAACAAGATTTAATATTAATAAGAGTTATCAAGGGCATATAACTCTATTTAACACACACACATACAAATGCTCACCCTTTGTTCTTATTTTTCCTATAATTGCCAAGCCATCCCCGACTACCACCCCCCCCACACACACACCCACACAATTTTTCAGACTTTGACACCTTCACTTTCATATCTCTGTGAATCATAATCGATTTTAAACAAAAAAGATGGGTGATTGGTTGCCCCAGCCTGGGGCTTTTCTCTTTATAGACAGGCGAAGTAGGCGAATGTATCGGTTTCTATAACTTCGGGGTATGTAAGAATTATATGGTTAGCACAACGCCCAGCCGCCTTAACTTTCCAAAACTTAGCTAGGTACTCATTTAAAGCTGTGCGGAATTGTGAGACTTGCACCAAACTATCGCTATGACCTGCACGAATTTCTTTGGTTCTCACAGAGGATCGAACCCATGACTCTGAGGTCGACAGCTGAGCGTCTGCACCACTCGGACATTCGTCCCACTAATGTTTAATAAGTCAACTTACAAAAACCTGATCCGGGAACGGTCCAGACGCAATCGATCAGATCAAAGTCGATGAGTATGGTCTAACAATCGGATTGCGCATAACACAGTAATGGGTTACAAGGGGAAGACAACCAAGTATGTCTGTCTTCCTATCAATCTAGAGTAGTGCGCCCTTTTAATATGCAAAGCGATTGCCCATGACTGGCCCTTTCTAAAAGAACCCCGCCCCCTTTCATTAATACTTTTTTTTAAATACATCAAAAGTTATCAAGGATATAAAATGGGCTCTTGACTCGGGCCTCCAAATATCAACGAAAGTCTCCGACTTTGGTACCAGAAGACTCAAGTTCGGCTAGACATCGATCAGTGTAATATCAACGTGCATAACTGTCGATGGATGATCCAGATGTGTATAAATCTATCTTAAAATATCCGCTTTACCGACAGTATCTGAATTCATCTTAGCAGTTAAAAAAAGAGCAGTCAATCAATCTATCTGAACTTTCATATCTGTACACAATAACGAATATGTACAAGAAATGTGAAGTCTATGTGAGGGTGAGACGTTTGTCTCCTAGGTCCTACAACATATGAACTACTATGTCCTATAACCTATAAACTACTATGTCCTATAACCTATAAACTACTATGTCCTACAACGTAGTGCCCTTTGTTTTCCTCCCCACCATAGCTGATAGTGCAATGGTCAAGTAGGCATCACAGGAAACAGGAAGGGAAATTTCACCATGAGCATACCGATTCCCTTGGTTCTCATCTGTGATCGAACCCGGGGGCCTCGTGTCGACATCCGAGCGCTTTACCGCACAACCATCCGTTACCGGATTTGTAATTGATAGAAGAATATATACATGTGTATATATGTGTGTATGCATGTTTGTATGTGTGTTTGTGTGTGTTTGTGTTTATGTATGTGTTTATGTATGTGTATATTATGTGTTAATGTATGTGTATATGTATGTGTTTATGTATGTGTATATGTATGTGTATATGTATGTGTTTATGTATGTGCTTATGTATGTGTTTATGTATGTATATATGTATGTGTTTATGTATGTGTTTATGTATGTGGTTATGTATGTGTTTATGTATGTGTTTATGTATGTTTATATATAAGTGTTTATGTATGTGTATATGTATTTTTATGCATGTGTTTATGTATGTGTTTATGTATGTGTTTATGTATGTGTTTATGTATGTGTAATATGTATGTGTTTATGTGTGTGTATCCTATATGTCATTATAGAACCGTCTAGATCGTGCAGGCCAGTACCACCTACCCCCCTCCCCTCCCAACAACTCCTTCCCCCACCCCCCAACCCCATAACAAACAGACCCAGGCCTTTCTTCCCCCGATCGTGAGCGATACATCCACCGCCACGAAATGGTTTCATCTGTTACGCTGTCGCCTGCTCACCCCACACCACCACCACCACCACCATCGCCGCCGTATATGGTTTCGATCTCGGCTGCTCACGTTGTCCCAGTCTCCCCCCCCCCCACCTCTCTCTCTCTCTCTCCACCACCATCACCACCACACAGTGTTATTGCAGCTCCCGTAGTTGTGAGTGTGTACACCGGCAGTATCAGGTCTAAAAAAGGTGTTGTCTCAATGTTTTGTTAGTTGTTTGATTTCTTTCCTCTCTTTAACGTTTGTCGCCGTTTTTCCTTTTTTTTTTGGGATTTCTTCGTTGCATAAGGGGCAGCCAAAGGGATGTAATCCTAAAGTTATTCAAAGCAGAGTTAATTTCTCCTTGTTTCGCGCGCTGGTTTGTTATGCAGTTTTTTTTTTCAAAGAATAACTTTTATATCAGAATAAATTATTCAACTTTCTTGATTGTCTTTATTTATTTATTTGTTTCTTCATTTTGTTATTATTTTCAAAAATCATGTATTTTATTTCTAAAGTCACTAAAAAAGCAGTATTACATGTGTAATTATTATTTCTTTTTTTTAATTTAAAGAATTATACTACAATATTTTTTATACCAAAAGTATAATATTTCACAGATCTTGGTCTAAGGTAACTAAGTACTCGGCTAATAAACCAATTACGCAAATATAACTGCAGCATTTATTGGTCAATAAACCCATTACGGAAATATAACTTCATCTTGTATCGGTAAAATTAACAGCAATAAAAAAAATCAGAAGAATCAGACTTTATCTTGACGAAATTTTCCTTGGAGTAACAAGACCATCAAGTGACTTGCAGCTACCATGTCTGGACAAACGGAAAAGGCACCCGGCAAACTGTCCCAAAATTTTCTACGTCAGTTCCGGGACAAGAAAACAAGAAAGTTCAGAGAAATCAGTGCTGGCAATTTCATGGACGTCTGGAATCATTACGACGCAGACGGTAAGTCCTAAAAAGACTTTTTTTTTTCTTTTTTTTTGGACTTTTCATCTGCACATTTAAATGAAAACTAAATCACAGTTTGAAATGCTAACGTACGGATAGCTTTTAGGCCCCTTTGTAAGGTAAAGTTCACTTAGCCATGACTGGTCTTTAGGGCAGATGAAGTGTAGAATTCATCTGATTCTATAACCTCAGCAAATGAATGGATTTTGTGGTTAACACAACGCCAAGCCGCCTTTACTTCCCAAACTTAAAGCGTTGTGAACCTAGGGGACGACTTTGCACCAAAAATTCACTTGGAAAAGTTCCCATGTTTCTCACCAAGGATTTAACCCAGGACTTTCAGGTCGACAGTCATGTATCTACATCATTCGGCCAACCGTCCCACCCATGCCCTCTTTGGGAGGATACAAAATCTTTACAATAGTAGGCAGAGTCTTTCGTTGGTTTATTCTAAAAAAAAATGCTTTAAAGGCTAAAGTACCTGTCAGAGCCCCCTTTCAAATCATTTTTGATAAAATTGAAACTTCTGCGGTGAGGAGTTACGCTTTCGCCTACAAAAAAGCGGCCCTGCTCAAACCGTGCCCTTGGGATCCCATTGATATCCACAGCCTGCTACAAATAGCTTTAGAACTTGCGGAGGGGCGGGGACTCTAGATTTTTTTTTTTGCGGCAGATATTCCAGCACGTTTAGCTCTTCACGGCATGCAGACAAATGGTCCCCACAGGAGATCTAACCAGTAACCCTCAAGTCGACAGTCGAGTGCCTAACCACACGACCATCCATTCTGTAGAGCTCCTCATAAATCCACTACATTCATATCTGTCTTTGTTTAATCTTCCAAACCCAAAGACGGAAATACCGAAAAAAATAAATGAAATTTACCGTTGCAACACCAGAAAAAGTTTCTTTTTTTTCCCCCTCTACATTTTGGGTCACCTGATGTGGAAAATAAGATTAGGTCGGGGGGAAAAATCCATATGAGAAGAAATTTCTCACTAAGCAGTGAATCAATACATCATATGGTTGGTTTGAGAAAAACTTAAGGGAGGAAAAAAAATGTGTTTTTTGCATTCAGCCGCTACATGCGAGACTGTAAAGGTATAAAGAAAAACTTCAATGATAATTGGAATGAAATGTACTTTCTATCAGTGATAGAAAACTTTGAGACAATTGTTCTATTTACTATTTACTAACTTTACTATTTGAGTTAAATCAAATTGGATTACTGACTTACTAAATGTTTTTTTTTGTCTGTGTCTGTAATGTAGCTCTTGTAGTAATTTTAATTAATGTGACATGTATTTTTTTTTTATTTAAATCTAATTGGGGTTGCGGGAAAGGGTGTGAAAGGGGTGAGGGTCGGGATTGGCTCAAACACATATAAAACTACTAGACCATTTAGACAAGTAACACAAAAAACTTTTGGTCAAAAATCTGACATCTCAACAAATTTCTCTACATACGTCTTGGTTGAGTAGGAAAAGTACTGCGGGTTTGCGGGTTGTGCGGATTGTGCGGGTTGTACGGGTTTTGTGGCTGCACAGGGCGCAAGGGGGCGCACAAGGGCAAGGGGCAAGGGGGCGCACAAATAGTGTTCAATGTTTTTGCATTTTTTTATAGCTACGGCTCTGGTCTTAGGATAAAATTGTTTCCATCAAGCAGAGTTGATAGAAGAAAAACAACAAATGGAGCCCTAAAAATATCATATTAAAAAAAAATCATGATTTCATACATGAAATTATTTGCAGATAATCATAGCCACAAATCCGATGCGCAGGTCTTAATGCTGTCGTTGATGCTCGAAATAAAAAGATAGTGCTACAGGAAAGAAATGGTTCAGTTCAGAGCCGTTCATTTGGCTCTCAGGGGGCTGCAGGCAGATTCTTTGATGGCCCGAGGCAAAAGTAAATGTTCGGGGTCTACATTGAAACGGGACCTATAACAGATTAGGATCCTATGTCTAATCCTACCCATTATCTACATAAATGGTTGTGGCACAGTTTGATCAATATCTGTTGGGTGTGGGTCGGATGTGACGAACATGGTTTCATGTCCCAGTGAGGAGAGAGAGAGAGAGAGAAGGAAGTTAAAACGGACATTAAAACCAGATATGTTCGGGGCCCTACTCTTTTATTGACTTTTCTTGGCTTCAAACCAAAGCTGTCGAATACATTACTGTATTACTATAAGTCAGATCTTATTTTTTATTTCTGGCTTTCAGAAAAATCTACATCTAATCCGGTAATTCATACGCGAAAGACAAAAAAATATAGCAAAACACACAACTCCATTGTGTTCAATATTAATCAACCATCACACCAAGAAAAAATGTGTTCAATTAAAAGATATTTTACCTAATATGCATATTGCATGCATTTCTTTTCCCTGGCATACTGTTGACCTAAAAACAATGATAAGGTTTGTATTTGCTCAGCAAAACCAAATACCAAAATCAATTGGTTTAAATTAACACACACACACACACACACACACACACACACACACACACACACAAAATGATTTGACTAAATAGTTTTATTCCCTATTAATCTACAGCAGTATCATCTTGTAAATTTAAGACTCGGGGGGGGGGGGGTTTAGGGGGGGGGTTAGTGAAGGGGAAGAAAGAAAAGACAACCGAGCTATTGATTTCATCTTACCTTGACATTTACTTCCCCTTGTAAAGATGATGAAGGGCGGGGAAGTGGCGGGCTATAAAAACCATGACTATATTCTTTATGGCTTCACAAATTGCTCGGTAAACAAATGAATGAGTGGGAGCAGTGGTCCTCAAACTAGCTCGACAGAATGTTCGTCCTTATCTCTCTCTCTCTCTCTCTCTCTATCTATCTATCTATCTATCTATCTATCTATCTATCTATCTATCTATCTATCTATCTATCTATCTATCTATCTATCTATCTATCTATCTATCTATCTATCTATCTATCTATCTATCTATCTATCTCTCTCTATATCTATCTATCTATCTATCTATCTATCTCTCTCTATCTATCTATCTATCTATCTCTATCTATCTATCTATCTATCTATCTCTATCTATCTATCTATCTATCTATCTATCTATCTATCTATCTATCTATCTATCTATCTATCTATCTATCTATCTATCTATCTATCTATCTATCTATCTCTCTCTCTCTCTCTATCTATCTATCTATCTCTATCTATCTATCTATCTATCTATCTCTATCTATCTATCTATCTATCTATCTCTCTATCTATCTATCTATCTATCTATCTATCTATCTATCTATCTATCCTTCTTGTCTATATATATTCATCCCGGACCGTTTTTATAGCTGCCTAGGTGAAAGTCTTGCAAAAAAGGCGGGGGACCTCTGGTATTGATTACTTAATGTCCTCAAAATATCTCTGAAGGTATCTGCCTGGGCCCTCTGAATATCCTTAACGGTTCTGCTCTCTCTCTCTCTCTCTCTCTCTCTCTCTCTCTCTATCCGTTTTAAATAACAGTATTAACGCGTCATTTTATTTTCTTTAATAGAAACTAGAGACTAAATTATAACATCTAAATCATGTATCACAAACGTCATACATCATGGTTTAACGCTGATGTGAATATTACAGTTTAAATTGAAAATAATAATTTGTAACTCATTTTCCCATAAATTGTAATCTTTTTTTTTAAATAAAACAAACTTTTTCGCGTGTGTCAATTTTGTAATTAATATTTACTAAAATCCCTTTTTTTTTTAATCTGTTACGATATTTTGTCAGTAACACGACCTGAGGAAGAAATGTACGTTGTTTATGTTTAAAGAAACAATAATAAAACAACAACAGGCGAATCCAAATAAAATTTATATACAATCACGCAGACGAGTAATGACACAGACCTACAAGTAGACAGACCAAGAGACAAACATTGACCAGTACCATCTTACATACAGACAGTTGACACAGACCTGCAAGTAGACAGACCAAGAGACAAATATTGACCGGTACCATCTTACATACAGACAGTTGACACAGACCTGCAAGTAGACAGACCAAGAGACAAATATTGACTGGTACCATCTTACATACAGACAGTTGCCACAGACCTACACGTAGACAGACCAAGAGACAAACATCGACTGGTACCATCTTACATACAGACAGTTGACACAGACCTGCAAGTAGACAGACCAAGAGACAAACATTGACCGGTGCCATCTTACATACAGACAGTTGACACAGACCTGCAAGTAGACAGACCAAGTGACAAATATTGACCGGTACCATCTTACATACAGACAGTTGACACAAACCTGCAAGTAGACAGACCAAGAGACAAACATTGACCGGTACCATCTTACATACAGACAGTTGACACAGACCTGCAAGTAGACAGACCAAGAGACAAACATTGACCGGTGCCATCTTACATACAGACAGTTGACACAGACCTGCAAGTAGACAGACCAAGAGACAAATATTGACTGGTACCATCTTACATACAGACAGTTGACACAAACCTGCAAGTAGACAGACCAAGAGACAAACATTGACCGGTACCATCTTACATACAGACAGTTGACACAGACCTACAAGTAGACAGACCAAGAGACAAACATTGACCGGTACCATCTTACATACAGACAGTTGACACAGACCTACAAGTAGACAGACCAAGAGACAAACATTGACCGGTACCATCTTACATACAGACAGTTGACACAGACCTGCAAGTAGACAGACCAAGAGACAAACATTGCCCGGTACCATCTTACATACAGACAGTTGACACAGACCTACAAGTAGACAGACCAAGAGACAAACATTGACTGGTACCATCTTACATACAGATGTTTCGTTAGTTTTATCTAAGTCCGGGTAAATACTTTGAATTAGAGACTTGGTTAAGATTCTCATACAAATAGATGTGTCTATCTGAACAACTGTCTAGACCCGCGTGTCACATAGACACACGTGTCATCAGGACCCACGTGTGACCTATTCACACATGTCATCTAGAAACACACACACATACATCACCTAGACCCACGTGTCATAAAGACACACATATCGTCTAAGCACAAATGTAAATATAGACCCAAACGTCGTCTAAGTACAAATGTAAATAGAGATCCAAATGTCGTCTAGACACACATGTCATCTAGACACACACACTAGTGCGTCCCAAAAAAATGATGTTTTGAAATGTTGATGTCTCACCCCACAGAATATGTCTGTATGGTAACAGCAGTTAACCTGCAAAATTTCAGCTCATTTGGACAATGTTTAGAGGTCCCCCAAGAGGTTTAAAGTTCCAGATTTTAGTGTAAAATCATTCGCGGTCGAATCTAATTCAGCGTTAAAGTTATATGTTATATGCGAAACTGATATATTAAGTAACAGATTGATGCTTAGTATTGTTTATAATATTAAATGAAACAAAATATATAAATCTTGAATGGTTTAAATTTTTAAATTTGAAATTGAAGTAAAAAATTATGAAAAACAAAGTTTTATTCATTTTGTCAAGTTAATTCTTGAAAGAATGTCAATCTGCTTGTAAAATAATAATAATAAGCAATGCAAATAAGCATTCCTACTATTTATTTTGTACTTTGTACTGTAGGGTAGACACAAATTAAAAAAAGTTCTTCAAATTTAAATTTTAGCCAGCTTTTCACAATTACACTCGGCACAATTTTTCTGATGTTTTTCAACCACTTGGAGCAAAAATTGTTTTTGTTCTTCGTCCTTGGTGATACTGTCATTGAAATTTTGTAGCAATGCTACACCTCGCTCTGCAGAGTCATTGATACAAGCCAGATTCTTTACAAAATCTGCTGCAACTTTAAAAGATGATGTATCTAACCATGCTTCAACAGGAATATCTAGAAAACTGGCATCAATGTTGGATGTTTCAAAAAATGTGGTAGAAGCACGCAAATCAACAACACTTTTTGGTAGTGTTTTTATGAGATGCGGTCCACATTCTGATTGCATTGTCCGAACAAGGCCATTTTTTTTCTTTGTCCGACAAAAGGGTTGAAAATAACGCAAGCGTCGACAGTTCCGGACTCAAGTACCACGAGTGACGCACCATCATTTTCAATCTAGTCGATCGAAGAACAGCATCATCATATTCGTATAAACGCTGTATCAACAAGATATCATTCATAGGTGCATCTGCGGTGAGCCTGCATGAAAACCATGATTGAAGATAAACACATTTGGTAAACCGATTTAAGCGCTGAATACCTTGTAATTCTCGAGCTGTTAACTGAAAGATGGTTTCGTTGCCTGCAAAATAGTTCAATTTTCAATGCATAGATTGCTTTCGCTATCCACCTTGCCCTATGTAGGGCACCAGGCCTGCGAATGCTGACATCAACCTCCAACCCAACCATTTCTGCAGCAAGCAGAAGAAATTCCAAATAACGAACACGTGAATGACTGACCTCAAATTGACATTTGATAAATTCTTTAATCGAATCAAAGGGGCGGATCTGGCTTCGGGTGTGTGGTTTAATTCTGGCCATTTTTCTCGAAACCTCTTAAAAAACAAAATCTCTGGTCCAGTGGATGGTCCAAGATAAACTTTGAATGCATCGGAAAGGAGTACTTCCAACATGTGATGACGGCATGCCATCCATAATAGATTACGTCCCAGGGCTACTTCTAACAGTGCAAGCTCCATTGAGTCTTCCAGTATTGGAAGCCGTAGTGTCGAAGCACATGCCGATGACATTAGATTCGCACTTCCACGATTTGATATGTTCATATACTGCATTCGTCTGGATTTTTATGTTGGCCTAATACTGGAATTTTAAAAGCTCTTGGGGGACCTCTAAATGTTGTTCAAATGAGCTACAACTTCACCAATTCACTCATTGTACCCAAGAGACACATTTCAGGGGGTGAGACACCAAAGATTAAAAAAAAATAATTTTCCGAGCATTTCTGGGATGCCCTAACACACACACATCATCTAGACCCATATGACATAGAGACACACATGTCACCCAGACACAAATGTCATATAGTCACATCCACCACTAGCACTAAACGTCAAGACCTGCTGTTAGTACTCTTCTTGAATGCTTGTATATTTTAATGTCTCTGCCAACATTTTGTTGAGGATTTATTTTTGACATCAGCCGAGTCAAAAATGGCAATACAAAATTTCGCGCCACATTTCGCCGGACATCCATTTATACCAATCGTTATAAAACAGGCTAGCCCAACCCATGATATGACTATGAACGCTTATAGTAATCTAATAAAATAATAGCGGTTTGGGTTCTGCGTTAAATGGAAAGTAAGGAATGAATACAACAGTATTCCCAGTTTAAAATACAAATCATGAAAAATATCGGATCTCTCCGAAACCAAAAATAACCCAGCCTACCGATCAAGCCTAAGGGGATATAACTCTATGCAAAGGTTTCGCAGGGTACTGCTAGTATATATTAATTCACATATTTCATAAATAGTGAAAAAAAGGTTTTGTGTTAATAAAGGAAATTTTTTTTTTTAATTGAGATTATGGGAGTAAGGGATAGAGCAAAAATTGCTTTATACCTGCTCCGACCAAAATGTTGTGTGTATTGAAATGAATTACATCCAAGAAGTATTTTATTTCTTTAATACTCCTGGCATATTATTCGACCATACATTCGGAGTGCTTTAGCTGGATTTTTAACTAGTTAATAAATATTAGTCATTTATTTTTATTAATGCATTATTTTAGCAAACAATACCTTTGTGTGTGTGGTGTGGTGTGGTGTGTGTGTGAAGTCTTTTCTGACCAAATTTTCCCCGTCACATGTACCTACGACTGTGTGTTTTGTAGTACAGTACTATTGAAAAACACATAAAGAGTACCGAAAGGTTTTTTTTTACTTTTTGTGGGTTTTGACGTGTTGTATAAATATTTATTGACAAAGTCACTTTACACTCGAACAATCATAACATGATGTGACTTAATAAATAATTGAAGCGATCATAAAAGAACAAAGGTGACCGAAGATGGGGAATGGGGGTGGTGGGGGGGAAGGGGCTACATTAGTATCGATCCTAGTAGTCGATCAATGTATTTACTTGGTCTGTCCTATTGTGAGGACAATATGCGTCGTGGGGGAGGGGGGTAAGGGGAAGCAAGATAATACAAAAAAAAAGATTATAATCGGACCGCTCGATTACCGGTTCCTGTATTCGTCTAGACGAATACATTATTGTCAGGCCATAAAAAAAAGACAATGTTATTAAATTATTTTTTAAATGTGATATTTATATTAAAATACATCCATCAAAAACTATTTTTCATTACAGACGGTTCACTTTTAATCCAATTTTTTTTTCGTTCGGCTTTTAATTTAAACTGTCAATCAAGCATAGAAGTTTTATAATAGCGGGTTTATTGCAGAGAAAAACGGGCATAACCTGATGAATAATAAGCTCTAACTGTGTCTTTCATTCTGAAGTTTAGCCTCTGAAGTAGTTGACAGTTGTTTGTATCCAAGTCATCCTACTAAATAATACGGAGCTTGAGTGATTAATTTTTTTTAAAACAAGACAAGTGTGAAACAAATTTCGCTATTAAATTTGTGCCTTTTGCAACTTTTCCTTCAGCTGATCATAAACAGCTTCGATATTTGTGTCGGCTCTGGGCATTCATTTATCTTCTAGCCCAGGGCTTCTTAAACTATGGGTCGCGACCCCATTTGGGGTCGCGTAGCAAAATTCTGGGGTCGCGAGAGATAAAAATACAATTTAACAGAAAATGTTTTTTAACTTGTAAAATATTAATTCATTTTTCTTTTATATTTGTATGGGGCCGTCAAGAAACTCGCAATCATAAATGGGGGTCGTGAATGACAAAAGTTTAAGAAGCCCTGCTCTACCCTTATCACTTATCGTTTATGGGGGGCACTTCGACAGAAGACAGCCGCAAGCGTTCTTCTAATAAAGTATTACTGTAGATTTTTACTGAGGAACTTCCATTTAGATAGTACAAGTGAGCGCCCTTAACACCGCTATGGAAACTCGTACTGAAATGAACCCCTGGTGTCAAATAGTAGGTCATAGAAGCCTCAACAGTTTTATTTTTGCTTTGGGTACATATCTCTCTCTCTCTCTCTCTCTCTCTCTCTCTCTCTCTCTCTCTCTCTCTCTCTTTTTGAACTCTCTCAGTAAACTGTGGGCTGAGACTTAGTCTCTTAGAGCCCGTGCTGTGTCTCTCAACATCTGGAGACTGCCATAGAGCCCGATGGCCAGCAAGCTTCCGGACTGGTCCACCCTGTGGTCCGCCAGTCAGGGGCACTCAAAAAACAAATGATCTACGGTTTCCTCCACTTCCCTGCAGTGTCTGCAAAGGGTGTTGACATTGGGCCCCAACCTCCCAAAGTACGCGCCAAAAGGACAGTGGCCAGTACGGAACTGGGAATTAGCGCCTTCTCGACTCGCCTAAGCTTCCACCACGGGTCAGTTTTGGACGGCCGCTCCAGAAACTTACGGACATTTCTTCCGTTCACCCCATTCTCCCAGGAACTTCCATTTAGATAGTACAAGTGAGCGCCCTTAACACCGCTATGGAAACTCGTACTGAAATGAACCCCTGGTGTCAAATAGTAGGTCATAGGAGCCTCAACAGTTTTATTTTTGCTTTGGGTACATCTATCTGTCTCGTAAAGTCTCATCCCAGGGCAATGGTGGCGAACCTATGGCTCGCGTGCCACGGTCAGCACTCAGAGCCTCATCAGTCGGCACGCGACTAAAATATCACTTTCTCTTAATTTTAATTGGAGTATAGACACTTCGCTATAAACAAGTGGTCTTTTATTTGAATTTTGAGCACGCGGCCCTGAAGAAGTTCACCACGACTTCCCTGGGGTCCCGGAAGTCATTCGAACAGTTGATTTTTTTTTTCATCTGAATATTGAAACAGATATTCTGAGCGTAGGAAAAAATCAACAAAACCTATAACTCCATCATTGAAATGTCACATTAGATCAAAACTAGCCATCATTTCAAATTTGTGTGTATGTTTCATCAATTTTACGATCTATAATCAGAGTGTACAACAGTGTACAACAGTGCTTTTGTTTTGAAAAAAATCTGGCTGTACCTTCCGATCTGTCGAGTCCCTATATAGATGAGATGTTTATCTCTTAGATCATGTAAACCAGTGGACCCCAACCTTTTTCTCGCATTGGACCGGTCAGCGTTTGATAACTTCACCGCGGCCCACTGGAAAGTGGGGGGGGGGGGGAGAGAATGGGGACGTGGATTATTTCTCGTCCACGGGAAGTCTTATGATACTGAGAGAAATATACAACAGTAAATAAAAAGGACATAATTTATTGTTACTTGAGCGCCCTATACTATTTGATCCACGGACCGTTACCGGTCCGCGGCCCCGGAGGTTGGGGACAACTGCTATAAACCATTTTGTGACTGTTTTATAATAGCCAGTAAACTTCAGAGATTTGCAACCAATTTTTAAATAAATCTCACCACAGTCAATGTAAGTCATATATGTCATATGTCAAAGAGACAAGAAGTATAATGTGTCAATTTGTACACAAAAAAAAAATAAATATGATATGACACGATACTGAAGTAACTACAGTAAATAATTTAACGCATGACTGTGTTAAACTAATTGAGTAACTCAAGTCATTTTACGAACTGCTCCTTGCAGTCATATGCTCTGTGTCCAAGTTTCTCACTTCACAACCAAAACAATCGACCGCCGTCATACACTTGGACATCAACTGGACAATGCACTTTGACCTTTGACGCTTTTTTTTTCGTTTTCCCCCGGGGGGGGGGGCAGTAATGCGCGCGCACACACACAGACACTCATGATCATATATTTCATTCACCTAGTCAACACTTAGGCAGACTATGGCTTCACGGATCAAGTACGACCTGGAGGAATGTTTGACCTCGCCCCGTTCTCCGCCTTCCCCCACCCCCACCCCCCCCCACCCCCCACCTCCGTTGAAATACAGACATTTACATGAAAATTGACTTTGAATCAGTCCATTGTACAATCCATCCTTCTGTTCCTTGGTTCGGTGTTAATGTTAAATTTACAAACGGGGGTGTAACCTTTAAAATAAAGTTGCACCAGTTTTTTTTTTACCATCCCCAACCTAGTTCAGTTGTGCACACAACGGAAGCGCGCGCACACACACACACACACACTCATACACACAGTCGCTATGGGGCTATAAATAGATATTATTCGTAGATATTTTTATTTTTTATTTTTAATGAAACACCAAACTCAAATTGTAATGCAATGTAACGAGACTTGCTGCTATTTGTGTGTGTGCCATGCAAACTTGCAACTTTTTTTATGTACATCACAACATATGTTAAAGAAAAAGGTGCTGAGAAAGTTCATCTGTGGGCTGTAATCTAACAATTAGACACGAGCAAAACAACATCAAGGGGGGAAAAAATAAAACATGACAAATGTATGTAATCAACTAAACAGGAAACAACGAAATGTTAACTTGCCAGATAAATGTAGCCATTTTTATTGCTATTTGTATAAAGTGTGACGTGTGAAAAATCAATTAATTGGCAACGAGCAAAAATATATATATATATATTTTTAAATTTAAACTTTACAGAAAAATAAACATTCTGTTATGAAAATTAAAAAAAAAATCAATAATAATTATAGAAGTATAACCATATTGCTGAGCGTAACTAGGTGAAGATGTAAAAAAGTTTCACAGTGTATTGAGTAGTTCGTGGGTTTAAAACCCCCCGCGAACGTCTCCACTCGTGTTATTTTGCAAGCTGGTGTTAGACGGATAATTTGCGTTTTGTACCTTTGACATTGGCATCTATATGGCCGCGATCAGCTTCCCCAACCCGCAACCCCCACCCCCCACTGATAAACTATGCCGACGAGGAACCCTCTGGCTACTTGTAACCCTCTCCCTCCATCCAATTTTTCAGCAAGATAAATACACAAAAACCACATTTTGATATCTTCCATGACCAATTGCACTATCGGCTCTGGTTTGGGGGGGGGGAATGAAAGAAGGGATCTATATAAAAAAATAACGTCCCATTAGTGGTTTATAGGATCTAAGAGATTTCATCTCATCCTTACAGGGACTTCACACACCGATTGGGGGTTGGGAGAGGGGTCTTCCAAGAGTTATGGTCACTGACAATTGTCACCTCTACTAAGTTAATTTTTCCACTTTAAAATCTACGGTCCAGAGCAGGGATGGGCTAACTTTTAAATCCGCGCGGGCTACATTGTGTAACAAAATTTGACTGACGGGCCGCACCAAGAGCAGTTGGCTGGAATGTTGGCATGACCTAATTAATACGATTTCGAAGTAAAACGCCATTACATACAAAATTCTACTGCCGCGCTTCACTTTGGAACGAGTGGCGGGGGCCGGGTGAAACCGTCAGGCTGGCCGGATTTAGCCCGCGGGCCTGTAATTTGCCCATGGCTGGTCTAATTAGAGGGGAGGGTGGCGGAGGGGAGGGGAATTAATAATTTAGGACCACGCCCATTAATAAAAAGCGGTCGGTCAATTGAACAAACTCAGAGCGCGAATTCCCCAAAGAGAAATAAATTACTCTTGTGAACCAAAGATAAATGCCCTTGGGCTGAAATGGGGGGGGGGGGGAATTACATTGGCTTTAATGTTGTACAGTAATTAACACTGGCACCACCACCACCACCCACCTGCCCTTCCCTTCACAACTTCTCACCAATATACATATTTCCTCACTGAGTAGATGCATGTAAAGTGAGTACTACAGCATTAATGTGTTGATTTTATATATTGTTTACTTCTCAAATGAGAGGAAAGTTGGGAGTAAGGGTGGGGGGGGGGGGAGGTCAACTATGCGTTCTTATAAAACAGATTATACAAGAACAAGATTTTTTTTTTAGCTGCGTTATATTTAACCATAACCCTATTTAGATATTATAATTGAAGCAATCAGTCCGTTGTTTATCCTCCAGATTTTCTCGGCGCATGTTTGACTATTGTTTCACAAAATACTTTATTTTAGCCAATAAAATACCTAGACCTATTGTACTTCATCTTTCTTTATATTATGGTATAAATGAGATGTGTGTATATATATATATATATACGTTACAGTACCGTACCTAGGGATTGGGGGACCCGGTGGGCTTGGCCTCTTTGGGGGCCCCTGCATTTTGACATTCGACACCATGACATGAGAAACGTACTTAATATTGTATATAAAAAAATATTTTTGCCCCCCCCCCTCAAGCTGTATCCGGGGGAAATTTCGAATTCGGACCCCCTCTCCCCCCACTCTAGGTACGCCTCTGATATGTTAGTTGAAAAGACAGAATCAGATCATGAAGTTCACAAAAGCGTTTTGATCCGGATGAACTATCTGGCTCGCCTTAACCCGCGAATATCCTCCTCTAAAAGAAGAAGGTTAAGTTCTCCTAGCCCTGATGGCTCATAGGGGGAGGAGAAAGAGAAAGAAGAATTTTGAAGTTATTACCAACTACAAGGGGTTTGTGTTCCTTTTTCCTTCCCCCCCCCACCAACCAAGAAACCTCGTCAAGCAGCGCTCCCACATCCTTTTTTGCAGATGACGTTTAGAATTCAACAATTTCACCTCGGCATTGAATAAATTATCTGCCCAGCCGCCTTTACTTCCCCAACTTAAGTCAGGTAGCCATCTAAAGCTTGGTGAACATGGGATATGAACCAACTTTCACTACTTGGTTCTCACCGAGGATCGAACAGTAGACTCTCAGATTGAAAAGTCGAGCCTCTACACCACTAGGCCACCAGTTCCAGTCAAATAGGTCTTCAATACAAAAAAAAAAAATAATTCGCTTATCTTAAACATTTTCACAAAATATCTGCCAATATACATCATATAGGCGTACTTACAAACACGCAACCATACATATAGTACACACATTTATCATTAACTGATTACCCTATTTCAAGAGCTGATAACTAACGGATTTACCTTTTGGCTTCGACCAGTGGTGGTCAGCTACACCTGTCAGCTGATTGATTGACAGGTCACAGAACGCACCGACCGACCCTCCTTTTAGCGCCAGGGTCACGAACGGCTCATCCCGCCTTAACCCCCACCCCCTCCCCCTTGCTATAGCCATCTGTGAACTAATTAGAGAGAAAAAAAAAGTTCCCTAGCTCTGGCGAAAATGCGTGCTTGTGTGTCAAGTGCTAAAAAAAAAAGCACCGGGTGCTTGGCCTCATCGTTTATTTCGTTTCCTAAACTCAGGAAACTTTTTTTTTTAAATCAACGTGTTCTCTTCTTTTTTTTTTGTCTTTCCTTTCGGGTTAATTTATTATTCTACCCTCGTTGGCCCAGTGCTGAAGATTTATTTAGATGATTTTTGTAAACAAAGACGGACCCAAGTCGGTTAGGTCCCCTTGTTTTAGAAAATATTATTAGGTCCTTGAAATATAGGTGTATGTGTGTGGGGGGGGGGGTAGGGGGCATCAATAAAATAAGGATATTAAATAGAGCTTAACGGATCCCTTCACATCTAGGGTCCCCCCCCCCCCCGCGTGAGTCATGACCGTTGTGCATGCCATTAAAATTCCCTCTGAGAGTGTTATATTATCTAAGTTAAGTTTATATATGGTGTGTGTTTAATGGAATATCTTACGCATACATTTCGTTTTAATTTCGTCGCATATTTTAAGACAAAAAAAAACTCTTCAATATGTCCATTTTATTGTATAAATTAGAAATTACACTTAAACTCAAAATAAATATTAATCCACGCGCTATAATCCATGCTGACGTCATTTTGATAGGAAATTGAAAAACAGTAATAATAATAAAAAAAATATCCAGAGAATTCAAAACCAATATGTGTGTTATGTATTTTGATTGTTAAGAAATGATGGGAATATAAAAATAGGATAGCAATAGATGGATTAATATGTTCATCATTTGGTTAGATAAAGATCTAGATTTTTAAAAATTAAATATTTTAGATAATTCTAGATTTGGCAGGCTTGGGCTGAGTGTGCAATGGCCGAGGAGGCAATTCTTAAGACAAGCGTACGTGCCTGAAGTCGAAAGGATTTGAACCTTTGGTGTACACAACAGGCAAACAACCAAAAGTGCCACAGAGTCACTAATGACTGGATACAGAGTTGGTATAATTTCAACCTTGCCTCTTCACTGAATTTTTCATCTACTTCATTTCAACTCCTATAGGATCATATGGTCTGAGCTTTATCTCAACATAGTTTCGGACAGGTTTCCCCGCCTATTTTACTTGCCATTTTTAACTGCTCTACTCTACGTTAACTTCTGCCTCCGTGTTTTGACTGCATCATTCACGACTTGTGGAATAGTCCGAATTCTACTTCCTAAGGCTATAGGTACCCACAAACTTGTCTTCTATGAAATGCTTATTGAAATTGATTTAATGGGGAAAAACAACAATAATTTCTGGCCAAGTGAGTCGCACTGCGACGTGCCTAGAATGAATGACATTCTACCAACTTTTACTTTTCGATTACTTGTGAATTTCAATCGACCTAACTAGTAACCAATTAAAAACAACAAATAACCTATTAATACTTATCTCATCTTGTCTGAGGGATGTGGTCATTATAGTTGTCTCCTCCTCCCCCCTTGCTGTGCTTAGTTTATTTTTATCTTATGCTCTATGAGCTTTAATTTTTACTTCCACCTGTCTTAAAGTTCTCAGGACAAAAGCCAAGAATAAAATTACCCCCCCCCCCACCCTTTCCACAGTTTGCACGTTAAGTTTTGTGTGTGTGTGCGTGTGTGCGTGTGTGTGTGAATCTGTTATTTGTCCATATAATTGAGTTAAGTCCGTAGTTCGGTCCCCTCCCCCCCCTCCCCCCCCCCTCGGGAAATCAAACCACGGGGTGAGGACCGAAGGAAGGGGAGGGGAGAGGGGTTGCTATAGACACACATGGTGCTAGTGAGGGGTGGTGGGGTGGAGGGGGGATATAAAAAAAAAAACTCTTGGGAGACCAGGAGACAGATAATTTATTCAACGCAGATTAGCAGAGGAAACCATATTCAACTAACACGTGTATTTGTAATCATTATTATTATTTGCCACGAGAGATGTATCGATACCACCCAGCCTCATGCTACAACTTGCTTATATGATTGGTGTGGGCAACAGTAAAACGATGCCAGGGCATCATCTGGACATTTCGCAGTATTATAAAAAATATAAATATATACAGTGATTCAAACAGTACGCTGGAGAGCTATTTCTTTTATATAACACGAGGACATCTACCAAAGGCACGGACGGTCGTGCGGTAGAGCGCTCGACTGTCAACCCTGGTTCGATCTCTGGTGAGGACCAATGGATATTTCAGGTCGTGGCTTAACGTCCCCTCTATATCTCCCCGTTATGCCTCCTCGGCCATTGCGCTATCGGCTATGATGGGGAAGAAAGAAGGGCACCACCAACACCGTCCCATTGGTTGTTTAATAGAAATTAAAACATTTCATCTCCTCCTTACACCGAGGGCACACAAAAAAAGAACATATTCTCATTAAGTAGATTTTTGACAGATTTTTTAAAATTAGAGGGGGGGAACCTGGAATTGGGGGAAGAAAAAAAAAAAGAAGTTTGTTTTTTTTTTTGGTTTTTTGGGGGGGGGGGGGGTTTTTTTGGAGGGGAACAAGACCCCCCCAACCCCCACAAAACAATAATAAAGAAAGAAAAAAAAAAAGGCAACCACCCAAGAGGAACTCCCAACCCCCCTGGGGGAAACCAGTTTGGGTTTGTGGAGGGGGGGGTTAAGAGAGTACCAGGGCGGTTCAGGGCGGTCCCGAGTGAATAACACTTATAACTAAAACATATTTACATTATAGAAGCACTTGAACTTGATGTGTAATGAAGCAAGCAATGTTAATTTTCAATCAAGTAATCAATAACGTATCAACAGAGCTACTCTATATAATTAATAATAATAATAGTTTGGAAACCAAAAAAAAAGTTTATTGTCGGTATTTTACCCCCCCCTCCCCCGCACACACAAACAAACACACATTTTATGTGCTTAAGGCTTAATAAATATGTTGCTGTATCTTTAATAAACGAGTTTTAGAACCGCTGTTTGGGTCTGTCAGAGTAGAGGTGAGAACGATAAGACACTAAGTAATGGGCTCTAAAAAATAACATCCTGCGTCCACCGTGTCCCTACACATGAAGCCAGTTCCAGCTGGGTGTTATGGACTCCCCCTTCCACCCCAACGCCCCCCCCCACCCCAACTTCTCCTCCCTCTTTCTTTCACCCTTTCCTCCGCCATTTTTTAACTTCTTCCTCACTATACACCCCCCCTCTCCCACTCCAACCCCCCTAACCCGCCTCCACAACGATCGATAACTCGTGCTATAAAAACGTCTGGATTAAGTGCGCTGCCCCTCGGTATCAAGTAGCCGGCCCGGTTCATAAGATACCGCCATGACACTTGATTACCAAGCGGGGGCACTTCTAGTCGCTCGGAGAGAGACTTGGGCTGTCCAATAGAACTGACTCATGCGTTGTTTAAAAAAAAGGGTCTGTCCAAACCAAGACAATGGATTGGTTATGCAAAACATATCCATCCCCCCCCCATCCCACTTTCCCACCTCCAGAATGTTTAAAGTGCTTTCTAGGATCGCTCGTTTTTTGTTTTTCCTTTCATTTCTCTCTTCTGTTCTTCATTTCAACATACGTATAAAATATATATAAGAAGGAATCTATAAATAATGCACGGTAAATAAAACGCTGTTTGATAATATGATTAGCTGCTTGACGAACATTATGGGGGGGGGGGGGGTGAGCGGCATTTAACACTCACGCGAGCACACCAGATGCAACTGTGAATAGAAACAGTGTGTGTGAAGTCCCTCTAAAGGATGAGATGAAATCTCTTAGATCCTATAAACCACTAATGGGACGGTTTTTATGGTGCCCTTCTTTCATCCCAACCATAGCCGATAGTGCGATGGCCATGGAAGCACCACGGGTGATATATCGGGATCTTGAGCCAAGACGTGAGATCGAACCAGGTACCTTCAGGTCGACAGTCGAGCGCTTTACCGCATGACCATCCATCCCAATTGAAACAGTAGCACATGATACTCCTGTAGGGAACATCTGCGGATCTTGGATGTTCCTGCGTCTGTCGGGTCGGGCAAACATTGGGCTCGATAATTGGGCTGGAGGGCCGCACCGACAAAAAAGATTGACGTAGTGTTGAACTAATTATAGATTAAATGTACAAGTCAAAACATTACTAATCAATATGAGAGCTCATGGTGTAAAGTATGCTCACAGCAGTTCGTAAAACATGGGGTCAACATAGCTGAACTTTGACCTCATCATTCCGATATTTCATTTGTTTCTAACTATGGGCAAGCTTCCCCAATTCACCGCTATTCTGTTTAAAAAACAAAACAAATAAAAAAAAACTCAGGTCACAATCAAAAGGGACAATTATTTTAATGACCTGGCCAGTCTATACTATTCATTGACCTGACTACAGTGATTACCTCCCACCCACCCCTTTTCCCTAACGTCCATCCTTCCTCTCCCCCTTCCCCCCCCCATCCGACACCCCTACTTTATATCCCTTCATTCTGTCGTTCTTATTGAGCCGGCTTTAAACCACTGGGGGGGGGGGATTCGTCAAGAGATGTCCCCATTGACACAGGGATGAACAGTTCAATAAAGATGGGTTACAGCGGTACGGCTCTATTGTGGTAGCTGTAGCTGGCGAGGCTTTCACCGGGTCAGACATCTATGTCCACTCACTCTTGCGACTGGGGGATGGAGGGAGAAGGAGGCGGGGGGGGGGAAGTACGTGGACAGCTTCAGTGCTGTCCATTGACCGAGTTAGATTGACCAAATTTATTTATTTTTTTTATTGCTTATAGTGTGTAATACCTATCTCGTTTTTATAATACAACATTGAAACAACAAAAGATAAACAATGTTTTTTTTTTTTTTTTAAAGACCGGGCAAAGAATGGAATTGAAATAAAGAAGGGTTTTAAGTTGAATCAAATTTTCCCCATTCTCTCACAACAGCAAAGTCCAGCAAAAGTAAAACGGATTGATGACAATATTATATAATTCCTGGGGAAGTGTGGGATAGTCTGGCTTTTTGCTGTTGCCCCGTTTAATATGGATAGATTGGGGGGCTAGTATTAGACGTATGTTAAATAAAGCACTTTTTGTATAAATTTAACTTTGAAAAATTTATTTTAGCAAATAATTCAAATTTTTATACAATTTGACAATTTTGTCATAGAGGGTAGAGTTGGGTGTGTGTGTTTGTGTGAGGGAGTATTTGTTATGTAATTTAAGGGAGTGGGTGCTGGGTCTAGTGATCTGTTATACTAAGTTGAAAGAAACGATTGGCCGTGAAGTGTGTGTGATTGTGTGTGTGTGTGTGTGTGTGTGTGTGTGTGTGAAGTCCTTGTAAGGATGAGATGAAATCTCTTAGATCATATGAACCACTAATGGAACGGCCTATGTGGTGCCATTTTTTTCATCCCCACCATAGCCGATAGTGCAATGGCCATGGAAGGCCCCTCCCCCCCCTCCCAAGAAAGCACCACGGGAAGTATATCGAGAACTTGAGCCAAGACCTGAAAAATTTCCTTGGTCCTCACTTCAGGTTGACAGTCGAACGCTTTACCGCACGACCATCCGTCCCCGTCCGTGAGATGTTGAACGCTTGACTTTCGACTCTATGGCCCTAGGTTCGAGCCACAGGGTTTTTTGCTATAAAAATATTAACGCATGTAATATACGTGTAGATGTGTCCATTTAAATGATAATCTAAAACTGGATATTCATTGGGTGCATTATCATTCATTCACCGCGGTGGTCATTTGCCAGACACGTAGCACACGCTAGGCGAACAAACCATTTTGACAGTCTGACAGTTAGAAAGGTCACAGGTCACCCGAGTCAGCTTTGTATAGAGCGTAAAAACATCAATAAATTTTTCTTTAAGAGTTATGACCGGCAACACACACGCCTCGTCCCTGACCGTAACTATAGGTTGTTTACAATAAACCTGCTTGAACATGGCAGAACCCCCATCCTGTTTGATGCTCTGGTCGGTTTACCAAGTTTCCACCTTCTGTTGTTCACTATTGGTTATACCTTATTGCGTTCACTAACACTAAACAGGCTGATTAATCCTTTTCCTTTTAAGCAACCATCGTTTTTGGCGGGAAATATTAAAAGGGGGTGAGACATGATGAAAAATTCAAAAAGTTTGTTAAAAAAATTAACTTTTTTTTTTTGTTTTTGTTGACTTTTCGTTACCTAAACATCAATAAAATTCAATAATACTTACTTTAAGTTCAAATATCAAGTTAAAGGTGAATAGGAAATTCATTTTATTGATAAAAATGACATTACAAAGATCTCAAAATAATTGCTTAGAAAAAAAAAAGAAGAAATAAAAAAATGAAATTACAAAACACTGTGTTGACATTAGTTTTCTAGAAAGCAATAACTCAATACAGATTACATTGATCCAGTTGTACAACTGATAGTGTACTTTTCAGTTTTTTGTGTAAAATAAAAAAAGCAAAAATAAGCCGCACCCTTTCAAAAACGGATGTGAATCATCGAAGCAGATAACGCTGATTTCCGTTTCAAGTAGCCGGATATTAAGTGAGTGTACGGCTGGTTTAACAACTTTTCTTTCCTTTACCTTAATAATGAAAAGTCGTCCATTTTTAAACTAGGTGGGAAATAGTACAATTATCTAGACCAGATGAAAACAATTGGTTACTTATTTTTTTTTAGGATTTGAACCCTGGCTGTCTGGTTGACAGACATGGCGCATTCCTCGTGTCACCTGGTCATTGGTTGAATCCGTTCAGCCTATAGCATAGAGCACAGAAATAATACATGACGTCGTGTCGTTTTGTAGACATAACGCTTTTAATAAAAAGTTGACAAGAAGATGGTTATTGATTGGCCAGCTTACATCCATCATGTGTGCATGTGAGTATGTGTGTATGTGAGCGTGTGTGTGTGTGTGTGTGTGTGTGTGTGTGTGTGATAGCACGTGTGTCACTTCAAGCTATGACAGGCCAGCAAATGGGGTGGAGGGGGTGGGTGAAATAAGATCGATATTCCAAGTCAGGATTCAAACAGCTGGTTCCAGACATGCTGGTTCTAGACATGCTCACTTAATTAGCTGTAGTCTAAACACAAACACCAAACATAAAAAAAATAATAACATCATTGAACACGTTCCGCCCTCGGATAAACCACGGAGAGTAAAGTTGTGTCAGCTAGGTCTGCCATTTCCACCAAGCAACACATACACACACATGCACAAGGAGCAATTAACAGACAAACAAATCACACACACACAAACACACAATTTTTACACTCTTAGTATTTCTGAGTTCTTATCTCGAACAGATAGCATGGAAAGGTTCTAAAAATAACAAAGGAAACAATAAACGGAACAAATTAAAAAAAACTGAGGTAAAAACTTGAAACCAATGAGAGAAACTCGGATCAAGAAATGTGCCCAACATTTGGCTTGCGTGGCGTACAATGAGGCCGCAGATAAGCAAGTTTTACAAAAATAGATAAATAAAGGGATGTCCTGTTTCCCTGTTTATTCCGACAGCGAGAACAATGATGTTGTTGCTTTTGTTTTTTTTTTTTTTTTGAATTAACCCCTGCCCCCATTGCGTATATTCTTTTTCTAAGACGTATCTTATTAATACACAATTCGTTATTCGAAAACATCAAACACGCTATGAACAAGTCTCAGTGACAGGTTTTAAGAGAAGGAGAAACGTTTTAGGAATGAACTTTTTTTTTATTAGGAATGAAAATGTTTTAGGAATGAAAAAGTTTTAGGAATGAAAATGTTTTAGGAATGAAAATGTTTTAGGAATGAAAATGTCTTAGGAATGAAAATGTTTTAGGAATGAAAATGTCTTCGGAATGAAAATGTTTTAGGAATGAAAATGTTTTAGGAATGAAAATGTTTTAGGAATGAAAATGTTTTAGAAATGAAAAAGTTTTAGGAATGAAAAAGTTTTAGGAATGAAAATGTTTTAGAAATGAAAATGTTTTAGAAATGAAAAAAGTTTTAGGGATCAAAATGTTTTAGGAATGAAAAGTTTTAGGAATAAAAAAGTTTTAGGAATGAGAAAATGTTTCAGGAATGAGAAAATGTTTTAGGAATGAGAAAATGTTTTAGGAATGAAAATGTTTTAGGGATGAACATGTTTTAGGAATGAAAAAGTTTTAGGAATGAAAATGTTTTAGGAATGAAAATGTTTTAGGAATGAAAATGTTTTAGGAATGAAAATGTTTTAGAAATGAAAAAAGTTTTAGGGATGAAAATGTTTTAGGAATGAAAAGTTTTAGGAATAAAACAGTTTTAGGAATGAGAAAATGTTTTAGGAATAAAAGAGTTTTAGGAATGAGAAAATGTTTTAGGAATGAGAAAATGTTTTAGGAATGAAAATGTTTTAGGGATGAAAAAGTTTTAGGAATGAAAAAGTTTTAGGAATGAAAATGTTTAAGGATGAATATGTTTTAGGGATGAAAATGTCTTAGGAATGAAATTGATTTAGGAATGAAAATGATTTAGGAATGAAAATGTTTTGGGAATGAAAAAGTTTTAGGAATGAAAAAGTTTTAGGAATGAAAATGTTTTGGGAATGAAAATGTTTTGGGAGTGAAAATGTTTTAGGATTGAAATAGTTTTAGGAAGAATATTTATGCACTCGCGTGGAATCTATTTTCCCTTTATCACTCAAATTTTCTCATCAAAGTTTGCTATCTACCATTTCTATGGGATTGATCTATAAAACAGTTCATTACTTCGTTGTTATTTATTATTTTTTGTTTTGTTTTGTTTTGTTTTCGGTTCTGATTTAAGAAATAACTAAGACCTTTTTTTTTAAAAGAAAAAAGAAATCATTCTAGCTCTTCATTAAATGATAATCTTATTGTAAATAATAACATCGATTGGTTAGAGTTGAAAAAATGATGTGTTCCACCATCCAACTAGCTTGCTTTTATTGAAGTCCCTGTAAACAACGAGATGTTTCTCTTGAACATCTATAAAACCACTAACGGTACGGTTGTTGTTATTCTCGTCATGCACAATGTACACTACTCATGAGTGTACAAAGTGTAGGGGGGGGGGGCACACCTTGAACTCAAGGTAGATGACTGGACACAATTGGATTGTGACCTACACCAGAGCTTCCCAAAGTGGTGGGCCGCGGCACCCTAGGGAATGTCCGGAGGGGAGCCGTGGGATCTCGAAAAATTATAAATTTAAGCAATCTAAACCAAAAAAAAAAAAAAATAGGGGGGCCGCGACATATTGATTGGCGTTCCAAGGGGGGCCGTGACTTCAAAAAGTTTGAGAGGCACTGACCTACACAATGAGGTATTGACCTATATTTTCAAATTTGTTTGCGTACAAAATAAAAAGGCAATCAATTGTAAACATTTAACAAACTTCACTCAACGATTGCAGTGGCGTAGCGAGCTTAACTCGCGCCCGAGGCACAATGCCTTTTTAGCAACCCCCCCCCACCATTCGAAAACCATATATTATTATATGTAAAATATTCCATTATGCGCCCCTTTGTGAGTAGCGCCCGGGGTATGATGCCTTTTGCCACCCCCCAGTACGCCACTGAACGATTGTATTTCACTTGTTGAAAAAAAAATTACCAGCATGAAAGAACACGGAATGGCTGATAACCAATTCTTTTGTTTTTATAATTTTGTTATTACTTTCACTGAGGTTAGAATAGTTCTATGAACAATTTGTGAACTTTATAGTATAGTTTCCTTTTTGTTTTCTCTCAGCCATACCACACACCCCCACCCCAGCCCCGTTGCGTGAAAATTTTACAGCAGTTGCCAGGCATTCTACAGCAGGGGCCAGGCAATAGCAGGGGGGGGGGCAGGTAATACATTTTACTAAGTAGAGCAAATAAGCAGGGGGGCAGACAAAACGCAGGGGGGGGGCTGCCCCCCCCAAGCTACGGGCCTGCCCCATTTTACATGAACGGGTATTTCCAATGTTAAACCTAACTCCAAGCTTGTTTTTTTTTATTTATTTATTGAAAGTGAAAGCCTTATGTTTTATTCAAAGACCTTTTATTGGTAAAACGTTTGGAGAGTTAAACAACAAAAGATGTATAGATGGAATACAAAGTATGTCTCTTGCTACAATAGTACTGTAAATCAGTGGTTTCCCAACCCCTCCGGGCCGCGGACCGGTACCGTTCCGTGGATCAAATTGTACTGGGCCTCCTAAAAAAACATTAAATTTATTTCCCTTTTATTTACTGTGGTGCGTATCTCTCTCGGGATAGTGCGACTTACCGTGGACGATATGTTGACCGGGAGCAGTGCTGCTGTGAACGGCATTGGCTTTGTAAATCAAAACAATCTAAAATATAAATAATCAAAGTCTCTCCCACTCTCTTTCGTTCTCTCTCACCCCCCCCCCCAACCCACCCACCCACCCCAGGGCCGCGGTGAAACTATCAAATGTCAACCGGTCCCCGGCGAGAAAAAAGGTTGTAAGGGGACCACTGCTGTAAAATGTACAGCTATTAGCTGCCTCAATCAGTCGTGCAGGCAACTATGTTCTCAGCCAAAACATAACATTGCAACTGATGGTGTTGGTGTTATTCTCATTTTCGGAGTGTATTCTCGGAACACACCCAAATCATCGCCACCTCCCTGTGTGACCAATAACTGCTCAACGCGGGTCGTAAAGAACCACATGCAACGCGATATTTTATTTTATTTCATAGCGGCTTCCAATATGTCATTTTTATTTAAATCATTTCCCCCCCCCCCCGGCCCCGGGTTTCAACACTTTGACGTTGATGCGGTTCTTGAAAGATTTCTCTTTGACCATATGAGAAAACAAACCAATTGGAAATGCGACTACCGGCGATCTGTTGCTGTACCACCGCCTCCGTGTGACAACCGATGAAACGAATTTAGTTTAAATAGTCATTTACCATGGGGGACCATAGTTTCTTAAGGCGAGCATAGAGATAATGACGCCCCTTTGCTGTAGAAACATATACAAATGGTATTTTATTTTCCGTTTCATTCGACTCGATTCATTAATTATTCAAAGCAATTTAAAACAAAAAAAAAAAATATATATTTTTTTATTTTTTTAAATTAATAATAATACAAAATATCTTAGTGCCTGTCTCATCAATGGGGCAGTCATCTTCCCTTAGGATTAAACAGGCGCCAAATATCTGAGTTGTCTCCCTGAAGACTTTTTAAAGGAAATGCCAGGATATTGCTTCAAGAATCCCCTTCTGGCTATTACCTGCGGCTATATGGAAGTGTTTACAAATAGACAATGCTACTCAATAGCACATCAGGCTATTGCAGCCGCGGCTATATGGAAGTGTTTACGAATAGACAATGCCACTCAATATGGAATATTGAAAGATCAACTCGTATAACAAAATCATCCTTAAAGCTTAATTGTCCTTTGAATAGGAATATTTATTGTTATAACAGGTCCTTCTTTAAATAATTGCTGCTGTTATTTTATTTTTTTACAAAATTTTAAGAATTCTGTAGAATTTTATGGCAAGCTTAGTTTGAAATCTTTGTTTTCAACGAAAGTGTTCGAATTCCGCATAAATAAGCTTTTAATCTTAGATTTAATAACAATCATTCAGGACAACGAGATGTTGATATGTGGTCTGTCAGAGGTCTTAACTGGACATTCTAGAATTAGAATTTGTTATCAAATGTAAATTCTGTAAATAAAGATACAGAAAAAATAAAATCCGATGTGAAAGGACATCTTAATGCATGTTTGTATAATTCGGTCAAAGTAAGCAAATATAGGACAATGGCCAGTTTTAACATAATGTTTATATGAAATCATATCAAATTACTTGTAATCGATTGCGCAGGCCGGATGAACCAGCCGCATGGGCTATACTTGGTCCGAGGGAAATAACTTGCCAATGTCAGATTTTATAGTCTCCAAAGCAAAGGCCCGTAGCGTGCGGGGTGGGGGCTTATGGGCCGGGCCCCCCTGCGTTTTGTCTGGCCCCCCGTAGCTTATTTGCTCTACTTAGTAAAATGTATTACCTGCCCCCCCCCCTTGCTATTGCCTGGCCCCCGCTGTAGAATGCCTGATCCCTGGTGTAGAATTTTCACGTTAAGGAGCTGCTCCAAAGTGACTCCTTAAAAAAAAAACTTTTCGTATTACTAGCAAAACACAGTTTATGTTTTTTTTTCCTATTATTACAACTGAGAACTAAACTTGTCCGTGTAGCTATTACCAGTGTCAATATTTATCACATTATTACATCGTATTATTTTGTATTATTTTAATTATTTTTTTTTTGAGTCTCAGCCCACGCATACATTAACCAATGTCACTCGATATGAATTTAAAACAAAAAACATTTTATTTTTTTTAAAAATAAGACGAAATTCGATATCATTAAATTTTATTTTTTGTTTTTGTTTAGCGAAGGCTGTCATATCATTACAATGGAGGCATTGTTTGTGAGTCTGGGTATTGATTCGTTCAAAGATGGGCATCGTTACACGAAATCTTTGTTTTGAGTACACATCTTTGTTTATTTGTTTGGTTAGCTTGATGCTGTTTTCTTCCTTCTTTATATTTTTTTTTCTGTATGAATTGCATCTGAATGCATACGGTTTGTTTGATTTGATTTTGTGTGCCTTTTTGTAATTGTCTGCCTGTTTGTAATTGTCTGCCTGTTTTTAATTGTCTGCCTGTTTGTAATTGTGTGCCTGTTTGTAATTGTCTGCCTGTTTGTAATTGTCTGCCTGTTTATAATTGTCTGCCAGTTTGTTTGTCATTGTTTGCCTGTTTGTAAGCGTGGTATTTGTGTCTGTTTATGTTGCAGCGAGGCTGAAGAAAAGAATAATACTTCGAGAAGAATCGAATGGCAGATAATTGGAACTGTTGTTATTTCTAAAAGAAGGGTTTCCGTTTACTTGCGGCAGGAGGTCTCATGGCATCGTGCTATGGCTAAGGTACATCAGAGTTGAACTACTACATTTGCTGAGTAAACAAGTTAGGTTTACTCACACTTTAGATACACAGGGACATTGGAGACAGACTGGCATTACGACTTTGTCACAAAAATACAATCAGAGACTTGCTTACGGAAGGGGAAACTGGACTTCAGGTTAGCAGACCCCAGCCCCTCCCCCAGCCAATATAAACACGAGTTGAGTTTGATGCTAAGATAACAAAGCAAAGTCAGGCAATCCAGGGCCACAGTCAGGCAATTTAGGGCCAAAGTCAGGCAATCCAGGGCCACACTCATGCAATCCAGGGTCAACGTCAGGCAATAAAGTGCTAAAATAAAGCAATCCAGGGCCACAGTCAGGCAATTTAGGGCCAAAGTCAGGCAATCCAGGGCCACAGTCAGGCAATTTAGGGCCAAAGTTAGGCAATCCAGGGCCACACTCATGCAATCCAGGGTAAACGTCAGGCAATACAGTGCTAAAATCAAGCAATCCAGGGCCACAGTCAGGCAATTTAGGGCCAAAGTCAGGCAATCCAGGGCCACAGTCAGGCAATTTAGGGCCAAAGTCAGGCAATCCAGGGCCACAGTCATGCAATCCAGGGTCAACGTCAGGCAATTTAGGGCCAAAGTCAGGCAATCCAGGGCCACAGTCAGGCAATCCAGGGCCACAGTCAGGCAATCCAGGGCTACAGTCAGGCAATACAGGGCCATAGTCAGGCAATCCAGGGCCATAGTCAGGAAACCCAGGGCTAAAGTCAGGCAATCCAGGGCCACAGTCAGGCAATCCAGGGCCAACGTCAGGAAATCCAGGGCCAACGTCAGGCAATCCAGGGCCACAGTCAGACAATTCGGGGCCAAAGTCAGGCAATCCAGGGCCACACTCATGCAATCCAGGGTCAACGTCAGGCAATACAGTGCTAAAATCAAGCAATCCAGGGCCACAGTCAGGCAATTTAGGGCGAAAGTCAGGCAATCCAGGGCCACAGTCAGGCAATTTAGGGCCAAAGTTAGGCAATCCAGGGCCACACTCATGCAATCCAGGGTCAACGTCAGGCAATACAGTGCTAAAATCAAGCAATCCAGGGCCACAGTCAGGCAATTTAGGGCCAAAGTCAGGCAATCCAGGGCCACAGTCAGGCAATTTAGGGCCAAAGTCAGGCAATCCAGGGCCACAGTCATGCAATCCAGGGTCAACGTCAGGCAATTTAGGGCCAAAGTCAGGCAATCCAGGGCCACAGTCAGGCAATCCAGGGCTACAGTCAGGCAATCCAGGGCTACAGTCAGGCAATACAGGGCCATAGGCAATCCAGGGCCATAGTCAGGAAACCCAGGGCTAATGTCAGGCAATCCAGGGCCAAAGTCAGGCAATCCAGGGCCAACGTCAGGAAATCCAGGGCCAACGTCAGGCAATCCAGGGCCAAAGTCAGACAATTCGGGGCCAAAGTCAGGCAATCCAGGGCCACAGTCAGGCAATTTAGGGCCAAAGTCAGGCAATCCAGGGCCACACTCATGCAATCCAGGGTCAACGTCAGGCAATACAGTGCTAAAATCAAGCAATCCAGGGCCACAGTCAGGCAATTTAGGGCCAAAGTCAGGCAATCCAGGGCCACAGTCATGCAATCCAGGGTCAACGTCAGGCAATACAGTGCTAAAATCAAGCAATCCAGGGCCACAGTCAGGCAATCCAGGGCCACAGTCAGGCAATCCAGGGCCACAGTCAGGCAACTCATGGCCACAGTCAGGTCATACAGGGCCACAGTCAGGCAATTAATGGCCACAGTCAGGCAATCCAGGGCCACAGTCAGGCAATTCAGGGCCACAGTCAGGCAATCCAGGGCCACACTGAAAAACTCCTGCAGCTCGCCACCCCCTCCCACCAGCTTCGATTCAGTTAATTTAAAAACCAAAAATGATAGCAACGTTTGTTCCCAGGTCGTGTGGTTTCCATCAAGTACTGGAGTTGCTTCCCTCCCTTTGCCTCGAACCCAGTCACATCACAGAAAATACATGCACGATGTCACGTCAAGACGTTTCGACTCCTTTTCCCCACCCATCCAAGTTAAAAAAAGTGCGGACACACCTTTGCATAACTTATTATTCAAGATTGAAAAGTAAAACAGCAAATACGATGGGGGGCCGGGGGGGGGGGAGGGGGGAAATCTGTTGACACTGTCTTTTTTGTTTTGTTTCGGTTTACCCCTCGTTAGTTTGTTATTGCATCTTATTTATTTGTTGTTGTTTTTTTTAAATCACATGTTGACTGAAGGTGATCTTTACATCTGCTGATAGCAGGAGGAAAAATAAAAGGACGACAAAGAGAGAGGGAGTGGAGAGAGAGAAAGAGGATAGAAAAATAAGAGAGTTTTTTTTGTTTTGTTTTGTTTTTAAGGAACATCACATAGTTCAAGACGAAAGAAATTAAAGAAAGGAAATCATGAACAACGAAGATTGTCACCAGATATTTCTTAGGGACAGAAAAAACTAAAAATTGAAGAAAAAAAAAGATGTTTATATGCACATAAAACCAGAATAATCTAGGAAAGACGACATAATATAAATAATACAGAATGCGCATCGTCAAGTAAAATTGATTTTTGTCCAAAAGCCGCTATATTTTGTGTATTATTCAGTTGTGTTTTACTGCTCAGATGCTACACACTATTAAATAAATGAAATAAACGGAAAATGACGCAAATGGCGGCAGTTTTATTAGTCGTGAGTAAAGGACTTTTAAAATAGCGATGGGCTTTCTGTATGATGAATATACTCTATGGGAAATGGCGAGCAAAAGAAAAACAAGCATTTTAAGTCTTTTCCGTTTCGGACAAAGGACATTTTAGAGCATTTTCGTGTACGCAGTGGCTACGTTTACGCCGGACGAAATCCGTATTTTTATTTCCGGGTTACAGCCATAGATATTGCTCCACGCGTATGAGTTTTGATAAATAGAGAGGGAAGTAATCATGTTGAATAACTGTTACAAAAATAAATAATGATTACGCCCCTTTGATTAGCTTTTATTATTTATATTTAAAATATAAGCAAAATCGGTAAATAAGAAACTCTAATATTCAGCCCTGAGAGGTCAGATCGCAAAATGAACTTTTGATGTACACTTGGCAGGCCAAGACCTACAAAATGATATATACATCATGGGTCTAGGACTTATGGTTGCTGAGATATAGGGCGTTCCTTTGTTAATATACCTTATATAGTAAAAAAAACGGTACTTTATACGCCCCCTTTTACGGCCCTCAGAGGTCAGATCGCCGCAAAATGGACTTTTGATGCACACATGGAAGGCCAAGACCTACAAAATGATATATACATCATGGGTCTAGGACTTATGATTGTTGAGATCTAGGGTGATGACGGACAGACAGACAGACAGACAAAAAGGGGACAATAGAGCATTTTTTTTTCGAAAATGCTCTAAATATATAATTCGTCATAAAAAAAAATGGGCAAAAAATAAACAAAAACTAGAGATAGCTGAAGATGGCAGGCCAGGGCCCTAAATGAGCTGTAAAGCCAAAGGAAGAAAAGGATATCTGAAAAGGTATGTCATGTGACAATCGATTATCTCACTTGATACTTCGACGTTGTTTACAAAGAACCAAGGCAAAAAACGAGATTTGATTGTAACATTATTTGAAATTTCGGGATATTTCAAGTAAGGTGTAAACATGATAAAAGGGGGTGGCTTTACAGAATACCGTTAGGCCCGTTTACGAGATTTCAAAGGGCCCATTTCTCTTTAGAGAAACAATCAATTTTAAAGAAAAGCATTATTTCTTTTTTCTCATTGACAGCTTCTTAGACACGGCCTTTGAACTGTGTTTTTTTTTTTAATTAATTATGAAAAATTCGTGACAGTTGTAATATATATCTATGCTACCACACAACGCTACCACACTATGCTACCACACAATGCTACCACACTATGCTACCACACAATGCTACCACACTATGCTACCACACAATGCTACCGCACTATGCTACCACACAATGCTACCATACTATGCTACCACACAATGTTACCACACTATGCTACCACACAATGCTACCACACTATGCTACCACACAATGCTACCACACAATGCTACCACATAATGCTACCACACTATGTTTTAATGGTTAGGTAACGAGACATCTGTGATTTTCAAGCCGTTTTGATGGGCGTGGGGGAGGGGTGAATCAACGGATTTAATAATTCATAAATCGAGAATATTTATTTAATTAATTGTAGCTATTCTTTATGTTACTTGTTTTAAAGTGGGACGGATGGCCGAGTGGTGTAGATACTCGACTGTCGACCTGAGAGTCCTGGAATCGATCCTCGGGACCATGGGAATTTTCCCAGGCGAAATGTATTTCAAAGTCGTCCCACAAGTCCACCCAGCTTTGAATGGGTACCTGATTTAAGTTGGGGAAGTAAAGGTTGCTGGGCGTTGTGCTAACCACACGACCCCTTCATATGCCTAGGTTATACAAACAGATGTAGTCTACACTTCATCTGCCCCGATGGCCCGTTAGGGCTAAGGGAACTTTACTTTTTACTTACTTTTTAAAGTAAAAAAAATCACTTAAGTCCCCAAGATGAAGTGTAGGATTCATCTGTTTCTATAACCTCGACATATGAAGGGGTTGTGTGGTTAGCACAAGGAAGGCACGCCTGTCTCTCCACAGTCCAGTTTCCATGAGCCATAACTGTAGGTGTAGAATTAGAGCCAGAGGGTGATAGAGGTTGTCAGAGGGTGACAGAAGGTGATATTGTGTGATAGAAGGTGATAGAGGATGATAGAGGGTGATAGGGGGTAATAGAGGATGATAGAGGATGATAGAGGGTGACAAAAGGTGATAGAGGGTGACAGAGTGTGAAAGAGGCTGATATCAGTTTCATTACCCAACAATTTATCAGGAAAAAAAGAAAAACGAATTTTTTTTTTTCGTTTTATCAGTGTAAGAAAAAAAATTCTTAGCATTGCTCTTAAACTGGACATAGGATTCATGTTTTTTAAACAGCGAAATTAACACACACATACACAATATTATTGTTTAGTTCAGTGGCATATCCCAAAAGCAGAAATTACCAAAAACATATCAAGTTTAGCTGGTTTATGACTTGAAAATATTTTTTTTCTTTATCAGTTATATCAAGGCTGCTGTTGTGTACACCTAACTTCTTGTCTAGACATGCCAATCACCCGCGACATACCGGCCCTATAGTCTAAACTCATTTAAACCACAAAGTCTAAACTCATTTAAACCACAAAGTCTAAACTCATTTAAACCACAAAGTCTAAACTCATTTAAACCACAAAGTCTAAACTCATTTAAACCACAAAGTCTAAACTCATTTAAACCACAAAGTCTAAACTCATTTAAACAACAAAGTCTGAACTCATTTAGACCCCAAAGTCTAAACTCATTTAAACCCCAAAATCTAAACTCATTTAAATCCCACGGCTTGAGAATACTTGAGATTATCTCAGAACCTGTTCGTTATTATTTCTCTTTAAATATATTATTGTATCTATTATTACGGTATCTATTGTAATAACGGACTTGACTCTTTGCTAGTGTTTCGTTTTTTTTTATTATTATTATCATAAAAATATTCTACTCAGTAAAAGTGGAGGGAGACCATAAATCTGTATTGGTCTCTCTGGAGACCACTGAAATGCACCAGCAGAACTGAAAGTCATCAATATCCATTCATGTCTTCGCTCCCATCTAAATTGTACCCGCAAAGATACAACATCATCATCACTACACTCCTCACACACCCCCACCCACCCTTCCTCTCCTCACCCTCCCCTCCCATCTATTAGGTCTAAGTTACTAATAGATTCACCAGGCCCCCCCGAGAACATCGGTCATCCACACAAAGCATAACAAAAATGAAATAAAAAAATAGAACAAGAACTATTAGAATGACCAGTCGGACAAGTGGACAGCATAGTCTTAAAAAAAAACAAAAAAAATCTGGCTTCAACACATGCATGGCCAGCCAGATCATACCATGCTACATTTGACACCCTGTGATATAACCAAGTGGTCGTTCAGTTATTTTAGCTAGTAGACGATAGTATTGAATAACTTGATGAAAGTAAAGTCTTAGTCTCATATCAATGGATTCGTACTTCAGTGCATAAACATGTCATTAGTCTGAGATACATTCTCGAGTGGGATGAGTTCATACTTCTATATGTACTAGGAATAATTAGTTTTAGTTACTCCACCATATTTCATGTCCCAACAGTCTCGCGTTCTTGCTGAAGTTAGTCATCCAATATAAGATTAGCACAAAAACTTTTACGCTGTGTTATAAATATATCATTTAGAAGACGTCTTATAATAATAACAAAAATAAATAAATATAAAAAAAAAACCCAGGCGCTCATAAATAATCGGGAATTTCCACTATTCATTCTCAGTCACGCGCCAGACCGGAAGTAATAGAAACGACTAGTGGGTCTCAAATGATTACGTATTGAAAATATCTTCATTCGATTGGTCCTTTTCAATTCTGTAAATAATTCAATATGTGAAATATCTAAACGCGAATAATTTATTTACTAATTCTAGTCTAAATAGACTTTTCGATGAAATCAAATTGTGTGAAATAAGAACTTTATCCTGTTTTGAAGTTGTCTGCAACTCCAATCGTTATTGAATTTTTAGCTCTGAACAAAATTTATTCTGGGGTTATCTGGCGTGGATGGTCAGACGACAAGATCAACAATGGCCGATTAAATTTACTTTCAAGAGTCACATAATAGCGTAGTAAACAATTTACTTATGGATGACATAATTAATTACTGTAGATAAAATAAACACTGCTAAAATGTGAGACCCGCTTTTAAAATTTAACGAAGAGTCGAAAACACGTCTTTCAAGAACAAAATTTTGAACTCCATTATTTTGAAGCCTACTTTTGATCAACTAAACAAAACGTATTTATAACTCAATTGAAAACAAAAATAAATAAAATTGTCTTCAACAAAATATTTTGTTATACATTACATATTCAGTGGCGTCGCTAACAAAGTGGAGGTCATCCTGGGGAAAAAAATATCTGAGGTTGTGAGAAGCACGAGGGGGGGGGGGTAGAATCAGTCGCATAGCGAGCTTACATCGCTCCCGGGGCGCAATACCCTTTTAGCGCCCCCCTGCCATTCGAAAACTATATAATATTATTGTTCTGCGGACCATTTGTCGCCCCCTTCCTGAGTAGCGCCCGGGGCATTGTGCCCCCTTTGCCACCCCCCCCTCGCAACGCCATTGGGTAAGAATATCATTAAATACGTATTTTCACAGTAAAGATGGGACCTGCAGTTTCATCCCCTCTCTCCTTCTATCCCCGCCCCCGTGCCACGGGCCCTATTGCTTTTACAGTTTGCCTGTCGCTGTATGATAAACACATTCATTCTAATATGAGGACGGCCGCATACTTTCCAATACATTTTTAAAGAGACACTTGATAAGTGTCTTCCCATTAACCGCACTTCCCATTATGCTGGCTCTCGTGTAGATGATGTTGTTGTATTCAAGGTCCCATGTTTGAACGCTCAATATTTCGTCATTATTCTCATTTCTCACGAACAATCCTGACACATGAATCGTATTCGTTGACAACATAAATAAATATTGCTGTCTGGAGGGCACATTCGATACCGCCCTGTGGGCGTATTTGGACGTGATTTATGTTGTTTTTTTTGTGTCCATTTTAAGAGCGAATACCTAGGATCAATACCTTCCAGTAATCGTCCGATCATAATGTTTATTATGTTTGGATGTTTATTTTTGTTCCTTCTATAACAACCGCGTCTGTGAAGGAGACATGTTTTTTGATGCGTAGTTTACACATGTGAAGCCCGTCATGCTTTATAGTGTTATATTTATTGTTATTTATTTTTCTTAAACATTAACTTTATTTTGATTTAATGTTCTGGTCGATTCCACGGTGAAAGAGACCAGAAAAAAAACAAACAAACAGAAAGCTGTATTCGATTCTGAGCAGACGGATGACGAGACATCAATCGGGGGATTGATAAAAGTAAGACATGTTTATTCTATTCAATCTGTCATCGTTTGATGTCCTTCGGCACAACCTCCCCCCCACCACCCCACCCACCCCGCACCCCCAGTAACTAGTAGAATCACACACAAACACACACACACACACTCCTACATATTCAAGATACATCCACGCACAGACTCACAGTTCTCATGTTTGTGTGTTCATGGTTGCTCATCGAAGAATTCAATAGGCTCAAAGTTGATCAGATATCTTCTACTCCCCCCCCCCAGCACACACACAATTCCACCCCTTATTTCATCCAAAGATTACTTTTTTTTTTTATTCATTTAATTATTTATTCTAGTTCTGTGGCTCAAATATAGCGAATAGAACTGTGGTAGGGCAAACTGTATGAATCGCTGGCCACTGGAATACGTTACATTTGAGCCAAGCCAAGTATTGTAGGGTTAAGAGTTTCTAAGAACTAAAACAAACTTTGAGCGATTTTAATTCAGTGGTTGCTGTGCGGCGCGGGTCAAATATATAAAAGCAAAAAAAAAAAACATGGACCAGCGCTTGACTCGCGAATTTTATTTGCCGACCTCTTCAATAGATATAATCAGACTCTGTCTTGCACAATGCGATTATGGCACCTAAATAACTACCATCAGTCTCAGAGGCGTACCTAGCGTGCGGGGAAGAGGGGGTCCAAACTCGAAAGTCCCCCGGGACCCACCTTGATGGGGGGCCCCCACCTTTAGGGAGCCCCCAAAATTATTTTTTTTTTACACTAAATATTAAGTACATTATCTCATGTCGTGGTGTCGCATGTCAAAATGCAGGGGTCCCCAAAGAGGCCAAGCCCCCGGGCCCCCGAATCCCTAGGTTCGGCACTGATCAGTCTGTGGGCATTTTAATTTTTTTTTGCAAACAAAAGTTTTTTTTTAAATCTTACTTAAAGATAAAGTTTATTTATTCCTAAAATATTATTAATAATAATCAGCGTGTAGTTATTTAAACCATTAGCATTCTTCTTCTTTTTTTTTACATAGGTGTAGAGAACATTATGAACTCGCTATTTGACTAGGAATTTTAAAAAATGGCCTTGAATTAATACCTAGAGCACTTGGCTCGAACTAACCCAACCCCCACATCCCACCCCAGCCCTCCGCCCGATTCCACTGAAAGAAGACAATTGTTGAAAAACTCCAACATTCAGCGGCGGATTTTTTTGGTGGAGGCCACTTTCACGACCACATTAATCCTCACCCCTCCTCCTCCCTACGATTAAATGGGGCCCCCAAGATGTGGGATCGTATGTAGCCTACACATATGATTATCGGCCATATCTATGAAATTAGTGCCGCCAGACCCTACGCACTGGTACGAAACTGGTCAACAGTAAAAGCAAATGCTGTGGTCTAAATCTGATGAATGCCCCCCACCTCCACGGGCCCAGCATTGCTGCAAAAAAAAACGACGATGTATGTGTCTGGGTAACTGGACATTTGTTCGGGCGAACCCTCCCCTACCCAGCAGCGTCACTGCGCCTCTGCCTTATTCCGCCCAACTATCGTATCTTCTATCACAGTTGTTTATAGGAAAAGTCAATCTACTGTCTCGCTCTGCGTCCCCTGGAAATCTCAAGGTCTCTATGAATCGCTTCCCGAATACTAAAACTGATCGCAGTAGGAATAATGTCATTGTATTCATGCACCGAGCGGGCGTAAAGCTGATTATTCTGGAAAAAAAGAATCATTCTCGATAATTTAATTCCCTCGCATGAAAAAGCTGTGGGCTTTATAATAATGAAACAATGGCTAATAGAAATAATAAATAAATAGGCAGTGTAACAATGCTCGGCTGAGCCCCCGAACATGTAATCAAACAGAGTGCGGTATTGATTGTGTTGGGTTCAGGTAATTATGTGTAATCTGGTTGTTCAGATGTATAAATAGATATGTGGATTAAAATTCGTTAGATAACTAGGTAGATTAACAGTCATATGTTTAGAATGATGGATTTATATATTGACTGAAAGATGGATAAATAGATAGATAGATAGATAGATAGATAGACAGATAGATAGATAGATATATTTTGATTAAATATTCAATCATAAATCTATTAAACTAAATGTCATCATTTTGAACACATTTTAGAATTTAAAAAAGAAAATAAAAGAATAAGATTTCATAGCCTCGAAGCCATTTAAATTTTCATTTGTTCAGTTTTGATCAATTTTCGAGTACAATTTAAGCCTAGAGTGATGAAATATAATAAAGCTATGAAACCAATATCATTCAATAAAGTCCATGTTTCGCCTTTTCAAGAATATCTAGATGTACTTGTGAAATTCTATTTTTAACGGTAATTATTTTTAAAGTTACATTACAAATTATACGATTTTTAAAAAATCCACAAAAAAAAAAAACAAACAGTAAAGATATTGAAAAAAAATTCAAGATGTGAATAAATAAAAATACTTCGTCTCTGCAAATTTATAAATGAAATCAGCTTCACCAATTTTTAAAATTACTTGTTGAAAATATCTATATTAAATAAAATTAAAGATTGCCGCAAGTGACTTAGGAAACATGAATTGTCCTACCATATTTTTGCTTCGTTTTACAATCATCATCATTGCCCTTCACCCATGGTAGGGTATGGGGCCACCAACAACAGATCTCCAGAGTCCTCCGTCAGGGTATGGGGCCACCAACAACAGATCTCCAGAGTCTTCTGTCAGTGTATGGGGCCACCAACAACAGATCTCCAGAGTCCTCTGTCAGGGTATGGGGCCACCAACAACAGATCTCCAGAGTCCTCTGTCAGGGTATGGGGCCACCAACAACAGATCTCCAGAGTCCTCTGTCAGGGTATGGGGCCACCAACAACAGATCTCCAGAGTCCTCTGTCAGGGTATGGGGCCACCAACAACAGATCTCCAGAGTCCTCTGTCAGGGTATGGGGCCACCATCAACAGATCTCCAGAGTACTCTGTCAGGGTATGGGGCCACCAACAACAGATCTCCAGAGTACTCTGTCAGGGTATGGGGCCACCAACAACAGATCTCCAGAGTACTCTGTCAGGGTATGGGGCCACCAACAACAGATCTCCAGAGTCCTCTGTCCTTTGCCATCTTCTCCAGCTGGTTCCAGTTGTGTCCCATCTTTATGATGTCCGCTAACAGGTCTCGACGCCAGGTGTTTCTTGTAAGTGTACAAAATTATTAGTACAGGGTTTTAAATTAAAACAAAATTTAAATACCACCCCCTCCCCTTGTCATGTGTAGCTTAGAGATTGTGCTGGATATTTTGATGAGTTTTTTTTATATTATTTTAATTAAAACTCCCCAAAATGTTGTTCTTTATTTAGAACCAAAAAAAAATTGTATTTGATTCAAATAGTTTGGAGGTTTTACAGTGAATGTAATTTGATAACATCATTTTTTTGTTTTCCTTGATCGTTAGCACATACAAAGCTCGGCCCACAACTCTTACTTCAATGGTGGGCGAAATTTCGGAACGCGGGCCACATTTGTTTGTTAAATTTGACAGACGGGCAAGAACATCAATACAGAGTTTATAAGAAAAAAAAAAGTATATTGTATTAACGTAAAAGTCGTTGCTGTAAACGATCAGAGAGGAGCAGATCGCGGGTCGCATAAAACAGTCTGATAGGCCTGTATTGGCTCGCGGGCCGCAGTTTAACCAATGCCTGACATACTTGTATGCATTTCATACCTTTAAATATGTGTAAGAAAAAAAAACAACAACATAATTAACACCTTTGCTAACCGTCTAACCTGGAAACAGGTGGTCTGAAACTGGCTCAGCAATTGATTTTAATTTTTCCCCTTCTTTATTGTGTCTCTTCAAGGTATCGCCTGTTCGATACTCTAAAGAAATACAAAAATGTCAGTAATCGATCCACTTCTTATATTCATTCATAAACTTAGTTGTCCGCCCTTGTTGTGAACTTGGGCCACTTGACGGATAATTCTTGTCGATAAAGTGGCCAGACGTTTTGTGAAGTTACGACCAAGTCATGCTCAATACAACGCCGCTTTTGTACCTGGCAAGGTGCGCTCATGTCACCTTTAGGCAAAAAACAATAAATAATTAGGAATTAATAAATAGAAGATAATACAATAAAACGCACGCAGATAGAACGCAGACAAAAAGACATAGTAAATTGTAGGCATATATAAAATGGTCATATTTGACCAAAGGACAAATGTCACCACTTGTTTACATTGGCCAATTAAAACATATTAGCTGGGTCAACTGTTAGTTATGGTACTCTCAAGCTGTTATGTTATTATTGCTGATAATTGAGTGTGTGATGTGCCTGAAAGGATGAGATGAAATCTCTTAGATCCTATAAACCACTAATGGGACGGTTTTATGGTGCACTTCTTTCATCTCCACCATAGCCGATAGTGCAATGGCCATGGAGGCACCAAGGGAGATATATCGGGAACTTGAGCCAAGACCTGAAAAAATGTCCTTGGTGCTCACCGGTGATTGAACCAGGTACCCTCAGGTCGACAGTCGAGAGCTTTACCACACATATCCGTCCCCTCCGATAATTGAGTAGTCACATCTATAATGTACATATATTCTTTGGTCAATATATATTCAACTTGCCTTTACCTGAGTCGCCCATATGTGTGCTACTTTAAGCTATTTCACCCTTATCGTTGATGTCCGTAGCTAAGTTTAATTTCTACACTCACTCACATATTTCCACTGTAAGACTAAAGGTGATCTTGATATATGTTTGGTATCCAGGGTAGAGCGTCACACACGCACCTGATGGCAACGCTGATAACAGCGCAGCTCCAAAAACAAACAAACAAAAATATTAAAATAATCATATTCACTGTTAGATCGCGGGTTAGATTTATGGCCGACCATTGTCACGGGCCGCAATGTAAAACTGATCAATACACGAGGTTGTTCACAGCTAACATTGTACATGCGTGACGGATGCATTTCTAACACAGTCAACGCCCCCCCCCCCGGTCTTCAAACAAACACACACACACACACACACGCTGCAGTATTTTTAATCCTAGTGTCGTTATAGGTGGCATTGAGTAGGGGGGGGGTATTATTGTATAGAGGAGCTCCACCTCCTCCCCCCCACCCCACAACCCTGAAACATTTTGCCGGCGGACGTCATGGTTAAAAAGAATTTTTTTGCATTGTATGTCCTAAAAGATTGTACTTTTGTGTGCCCTAATATGTTGTACTTTTGTGTGCCTTAATATATTGTACTTTTGTGGGCCCTAATATATTGTACTTTTGTGTGCCCTAATATATTGTACTTTTGTGTGCCCTAATAGATTGTACTTTTGTGTGCCCTAATAGATTGTACTTTTATGTGCCCTAATATATTGTACTTTTGTGTGCCCTAATAGATTGTACTTTTGTGTGCCCTAATAGATTGTACTTTTGTGTGCCCTAATAGATTGTACTTTTGTATGCCCTAATATATTGCACTTTTGTGTGCCCTAATAGATTGTACTTTTGTGTGCCCCAATAAGTTGTGCTGTTGTGCGCCCCTATACTGCTGAGAACCGTGTCAGGTTGTGCTTATGTGAGCCCTATGAGACTGTATTGTTATTTAGCCTGTAAGGTCGCATTTTTGTTAGGTAGTTAATGAAATACGTACTTTAGAAGTGTATATGCATTACCATATTAAACGTAGTAGTTCATTGTGAGGAAAGAAAATACTTATTTTACGATAGTGGTAAACAAACAACTTTTCGCACTTATCTTTGTTGATTAGAAAACCTAACCCAAGATTTCTATTTTTTTTATTCTTAATATATAAATAGACAATAACTAGATCAGAAGACAACATCACCAACTAATACGTTTCTGCTTATTGTTTATTAAGATTTGTTTGTTTCCGTTTTTTTTTTTAATCTAACGAGGGTGAAAGATTTAAGACAGACACTCGTGCGTGGAGGCAGTCTCTGGTGGAACAGACCGAAAAAGGAAATAAAAACAATAATAATAATAATGACAGGATGAGTGGGGGGGTGCAATCAATCTGCTTAAACGAGACACCCCCCCCCCAACCCCTCCTCCCACAAGAATCAAATGTGAGTTTGCAGTGGAATGAATGCCTCTGGTTGACATATTGCTCTTTTGCGACGTATTCTGACACTTAGAAAAATGGAAAACTAGCATGCGAGTAAACACGACCAGGTCGTGAGCAAAACTAAGTAAGATTGAATTGGGAATTTCGCAACACCAGAATACCTTGTATTGTTACGTTATGATTTTCCTTCCGACTCGCCAAATGTTACATTTTGATATTCTGACTGGCCAAATGTTACTTTATGATGTTAGCTTACTGATTGGCTTGCCCCAGATATGTGACGTTCAAATGTGACAGACATTACTAGAACGTTGGTTCAAAAGAACAAACACCTAGCGGCTCACAACATAAAAAACTCTGTGATAAACTTCACTTATCTAAATAGTAGGTTAACAAGGAATGTCAATATTGCACTACCTACATCTAACCCTTACGCCTGTCAGCACCGTACTAACTGCATCTAACCCCTAAGTCTGTCAGCACCGTACTAACTGCATCTAACCCCTACGCCTGTCAGCACCGTACTAACTGCATCTAAGCCCTAAGACTGTTAGCACCGTACTAACTGCATCTAACCCCCAAGCCTGTCAGCACCGTACTAACTGCATCTAATTCCTAAGACTGTTAGCACCGTACTAACTGCATCTAACCCCCAAGCCTGTCAGCACCGTACTAACTGCATCTAATTCCTAAGACTGTTAGCACCGTACTAACTGCATCTAACCCCAAAGCCTGTCAGCACCGTACTAACTGCATCTAAGCCCTAAGACTGTTAGCACCGTACTAGCTGCATCTAACCCCTAAGCCTGTCAGCACCGTACTAACTGCATCTAACCCCTAAGCCTGTCAGCACCGTACTAACTGCATCTAATCCCTAAGACTGTTAGCACCGTACTAACTGCATCTAACCCCTAAGCCTGTCAGCACCGTACTAACTGCATCTAATCCCTAAGACTGTTAGCACCGTACTAACTGCATCTAATCCCTAAGACTGTTAGCACCGTAATAGCTGTATCTAACCCCTAAGCCTGTCAGCACCGTACCAACTGCATCTAACCCCTAAAACTGTCAGCACCGTACTAACTGCATCTAATCCCTAAGACTGTTAGCACCTTAATAGCTGTATCTAACCCCTAAGCCTGTCAGCACCGTACTAACTGCATCTAATCCCTAAGACTGTTAGCACCGTAATAGCTGTATCTAACCCCTAAGCCTGTCAGCACCGTACTAACTGCATCTAACCCCTAAACCTGTCAGCACCGTACTAACTGCATCTAACCCCTAAGCCTGTCAGCACCGTACTAACTGCATCTAACCGCCTAAGCCTGTCAGCACCGAACTAACTGCATCTAACCCCTTAACCTCTCAGCACATAATACTCTCTATCTGGTATCTCACTCATACTTAATATGACAACACAAAGGTCTGGGTGCTGGAGGGGGGGGGGGAAATCACGCTTGGTATGTCCACCCAGTCATGACCTTTGTCAAATAACCCGATCTGGTCAGTCGTTGCGTGAAATGGTCCGTTAAAACGGGTCACTTACTTGGGGAGGGGAGATGAAAGTTTCACCTTCGTGTAGAGAGCGGGGTCGTGAAGGTGGGGCCTCACTGTTTAACGGGTGGAGGGATTGGGGGAGTAAATTTTAGTTTCTTAAGTTGCTGTTTTTTTTTTAAAGAAATGTTACAAAATTACACAATGGTTGTGTCTATTCATCTCATTTAAAAAAGCGATTGTAATAACATTATATGTATTAATTTTGCTGTGATTTCTGCCATAAATACAATAATTTCCCATTTTTCTTAACAGTGCAGACTGAAAAACTAGACATTTTCCGTAATGTCCCTTGAATAGTTAAAAAAAAAAGGACGTAGAGCCCATGGACGTAAACTGTAAAATACTTTGGGCCACCATAGATATAAAGAACTAGATGGTTGACGGCCATTACAATGGGTTTATTTTTATGAATTGATTGTGTGACGTATGCTTATAGAGCGCTGCCATGGTTACAGCAAAGAAATCAATATATCTACATTCCTGATGACGTAGAACTCAAAAGATTGCCGGAAAAAATATAAAAAAATAAAGGAACTGATTTTTTTAAATAAAATTTTAACTTGGCTTTTTTTGTATAAAACTTTAACTTGGTTTTAACACGAAACTTTGGTCATTTCTAGGTTCATCACATGACAAAAAGCTAAAAAAAAAACACTTCAAAACTAAAAATAAATCTAATTGGTATATCTACACATAGTTTTAGTGTCAAGTGCATTCTATAAGTTAGTAATATGGATAAAAAGGTGCATGTACTCTTTTATGAAACCAATTAATAGCAATAAAATCTATTCTAATAATTAATTAATATAATTATTATAACTACTAGCTGTACCCTGCAAAACCTTTGCATAGATTTATATCCCCTTAGGCTTGATCGGTAGGCTATGTTAATTTTTGATTTCGGGCAGATCCGATTTTTTCATGACTGTATTTTTAAACTGGAATACTGTTGTATTAATTCTTTACTTTCGATTTGACGCAGAACCCAAATCGCTTTTATTTATATAGATTTTTTTATTTACAATATCATCAAACCCATTTTTCAAAAAGGTTCAAATAGCTTGCAGATAAATAATGTAAGCCAGTGTACTTACTTTGTTCCAATATACACTTTAGAAATAATCCTGGCAGACGGCCCATGCGGGATATTATCGACTTCCGTTTCAGACTAAACTGATAGACATAAGCGATATAGTGAGTTGTGCACTGGCCATATTTTTATCCATTTGTTGTTTTTTTTTTTACATCATAGAGACAGCCCAAAATATATAATCTCGTGTGAAAATTAATGTTCATTTCAGAGGACTAGAGTTAATACCCTTGTCTAAATTTCCTTAAGCTTTTCCCTTTCTTTTCCCTTGTGATTGTCTCTTTCTATAAGTGAACGTATTTAAACACATTATAACCGTGCAATACAAAACAGTGTATCGTATCGGTTCAACAAAACCTATACCTTAATTTTAGAATATTAAAAAAAAAAGAATGTGAATTCTAAAGTAAAATTGGCTATAGCCTTTATTCCTTTGTTTAATAGGTAGCCATAATTGTTTGTTGTCATGGTCGGTTTTATGTGAAGGCAAACTACGTTATCACATACTGTCCCCTTCCATAAAGGGACAGAATTGAGTCAAACATCCTAATAAGTATTGTGGAGAGACAGTATAGTCGAAGTTAGATGACGCAATTTGGCAGGCTCCGCCCACCACAGACACTATGGCGTCATTTCGCTATCACGCTGTGGTTTATTCTTAGTTCTAGTGTATACGTCATTTTGATAGATATGACGTATACTACAACCGACAGCGGGGAGCACGTGCCTTAATTTAGCAGTTGTGAAATGAGTCTAGCTTTGGGCATCGTGGTATGCGGATGTATGTTATAGATATTAGTTATTGTACTCCTAATGAGTTCACCATTATATGTCAGTTCATGTTCATACAGTTATATTCAAAAATTAAATATTATTATTGTTGTTACTTCAACTGGAGTCGATTTCGTTTATTAATTTTGTTAACTGAAATTGTAACATTTACTACAAGTATATAAAAGAACCTGGCAACATTATTTGGAGTACTACGCAACAAGTATGATGCTTTGGGGGGGGGGATTCTAAAACGGTACTTTTTCCTAGCCCCCCCTCCCCCCCCCCATCCCAATATCACAGGATGTCTGCAGATGGCCCCCAAATATCACAAGAATCTGCCAATGCCCCCCCCCCCCCAAAAAAAAAACAACAAAACCATTAAGATTGGACCAGTGCGTAATACCCAGTCTATTGTTCGTTGCGATACAATCAGAGCCACCGGGTCAGAGCCGTGAGGTCAGAGCCGCCAGGTCAGAGCCACGGACCCAATGAAAACACGAGATTCATCCAGTCGTCATTGTAAGCAATGATTGCCCGCTTCAGTTAATGGGCTATGTAGCTATTGCAAGTTTCTGAAGGGTACAGATGTAGAATTTTCCCAGGCAATTTATAATCAGTATCTTTGAATTCTCCTTGCCCAGCCCCCCCCCCCCGTCCCCACCACCACATACGGTGCTGGTTGTTATTCTCCACATTCTTACTATTTTGATATCTTTGTATCCAATTTTTAAAACTGTCATTGTGTATTACAGTGGTTCTCGTAGTGTGAGTCACGGACAAACTTCAGGTTTTTCGCGACAGAATTTTAATTTATAGTAACAAGATCGTGAATGTCTGTCTACAAAATTACATCTCTATTTCTCTATTTGTTACAACATGATACTTTTGTTAATCTATCTATCTATTTATCTATCTATCTATCTATCTATCTATCTATCTATTTATTTATCTGTCTATCTATCTATCTGTCCGTCCGTACGTCCAGTGCCGACTTTAGGTATAGGCGATATAGGCAGCTGCTTAGTCCGGCATTATTTCAAGGAGCGGCAAATTCCAGCAAAATAAAATATGAACACTTCATTGGATTCGTAGAACTTGAAAAATCTACAGGTGCGAGTAGGGTGGAAATTTTACTTAAAGAACTGTCATATTCAGGTATTTGTCTAGATGATATGAGTGGACAATGCTAAGATAACAGAGCGAACATGCGGGAAATACATAATGGTGTCCAAGCAAGAGTTAAACAGCTAAATCGAAGAAATTTTATGTCTCCTGCAATTCGCATTCGTTGAATTTGGTGGTGAATGATGCCGTAAACTGTTGTTTGGAAGCAGTAAGGTTTTTTGAGGGAATTACAAATATACACACCTTTTTTTCTGCATCAATACATCGCTGGAATGTATTGTTAGAATATGTCAAAAACAAAGATGCAGCAGGTTTAACTGTTAAAAAGTTATGGGCATCACGCTGGGAAAGTCGAGTTAATGCTGTGAAGGTAATTCGATATCAAACAGTTGAAATTTACGATGCACTCGTTTCAATTGCTGATGGCATTTCACTTTCTGGATCACGTGGAACCCAGTCCTTTGCAGAAGCTAAGGGAATGGCACAAAAATGCTCGATTTCAAGTTTATTTGTTCATTAGTGATTTAGTATGATGTTTTATTTGAGATCAATATATCTAGCAAAACATTGCAAGAAAAAGATCTTGATTTAAAGAAATCAATTCAACAACTGAATGCAACTATAACTATGATCCAGAATTATAGAACAGATGAAGGTTTTGCCAAAGCAGTTACAACAGCTAAATCAATGGCTGAAGAATTTGGTTTTGAGTGCAATTTCCCTGTGGAAATACAAATAAGATCTCGACTAAGAAAGAGACAATTTGACATTTTTTTTTTTTAATTTTTCATTACTTTTTTTTAACTTAGCAAAAAAAAAAAAAAAAAAAAACTTCCTAAAATACACTACGTATACTTAAAACTCTTTAACTTTTATAAAGTTGCCAAATTTAAAAAAAATTGTTTTGAAGAATGAAGAGCAGTAACAAACTATAAATATATCATATTGTTATTTTCATAATTTAGATTTACTTCAAAATAAATAGCATTTATAGAGTTTTTCTTAGAAAAATGTAACTGAAAAGGGCGGCATTTCTGTCCTTGCCTATATCGCAAAAATGTCTAAGGCCGGCACTGCGTACGTCCGTCAGTCTGTCTACCTGTCTATCTGTCTGTCTATCTGTCTGTCTATCTCTTTTTATTTCTTTCTCTTTCTCTCTTCCCCCCCTCTCTCTCTCTCTCTCTCTCATTCTCTATTGTCTTACTTTTATCGAAGTTTTTCTTTGCAGGTGGGTCCCGAAACCAAACCTATTGTCCCATTGAAAACATTTCTGTTCACCTGTAAGTGACAAGAGCTGAACTATAGCCAACCCTGGCCAATACATAAATATAGAAAAAAAAATTACATACACCCGCTCGTCGCTCCCATTATGGATTATTTGAGTGGTCAACTGTGGTAAACATATTCTAACAAAAAATTTAAAATAAAAAAGAACACGGCAGAGAAATAAATTTAGAACCGCTATTATGACCAGTTCTGTAGTACCGCTTGGAGTACCATCGTACCTGATTCAGATTTTATGTTGGAGAGAACAGGATGAACATTTGGGGGCTAATGGAACTAGGCCGTCTTTCGTGATACCACAACACAACACAACACAAAGCAAGGAAAGGAGATGAATAAGCACACACACGCGAGCGTTAACACAACCACACACGCACGCGAGCGTTAACACAACCACACACACACGCGAGCGTTAACACAACCACACACGCACGCGAGCGTTAACACAACCACACACGCACGCGAGCGTTAACACAACCACACACGCGCGCGAGCGTTAACACAACCACACACGCGCGCCAGCGTTAACACAACTACACACACACGCGAGCGTTAACACAACTACACACACACGCGAGCATTAACACAACCACATACGCGAGCGTTAACACAACCACACACGCGAGCGTTAACACAACCATACACAAGAGTTAACACTACCATATACGAACGTTAACACAACCACACACGCGAGCGTTAACACAGCCACACACGCGAGCGTTAACACAACCATACACGAGAGTCAGCACAACCATATACGAACGTTAACACAACCACACACGCGAGCGTTAACACAGCGACACACGCGAGCGTTAACACAGCGACACACGCGATCGTTAACACAACCACACACGCGAACGTTAACACAACCACACGCGAGCGTTAACACAACCACACACACGAGCGTTAACACAACCACACACGCGAGCGTTAACACAACCACATACGAGCGCGCGCTAGGAGACGCACTCATGAACAAATGAACGATTTGAAACTGGCCGAGAAGTCCTCAGGGGGAGAAAATTCGACCTTTGTCCATCCCCTCCCCTACCCACCCCGTACCTCAAACCTTGTCGCTGGAATAATTGACGGACTACTGACAGCAATCATTGGACAATTTAGATATTCAATTTTTCTTTTCAAATATTTTTTGCGAATTTTTTGTTTTTCATTCATTATTCAGTTAGATTTGTATTTAAATATAGGTCATGTATTAAACGCTACCAGACTGAACAGTGTGATATAATTGTGTGATAGGATGATAGTAATGGTTAGTTAGAGGGAGATATATATATATATATATATATATATAAGAGAGACAGGCCAACATATATAAAGACAGTAGACAGATTAGATAGATAAACAGATGATATATATATATATATATTATAGATAGATGAATAGATAGATAGAAAGATATATATTTAATAGATAGAGAGATACATAGAGAGATAGATAGAGACGTATGATATATTTGATAAATATTTTTACTGATAGATAGATATATTGACCGATCAGATAGATAGACAGGTAATATATATTTGATAAATATTTGACAGATAGATAGATAGATTGAACGATTTGATAGATAGACAGATGATATTTATTTGATACATATTTGATAGATAGATAGGTAAATGATTTATATTTGATAGATCGACAGACAGATTAGATAGATATGTAGATGATAGATATTTAATAGATAGATAGTTAGATAGACCAACAGACACCTAGATTCGAACACTTGGCTCTCACATCCAACAACCAACTTCAAACATTCAGTCTCGAGAAGTTACGATTGGTTCACCAATAATTCATATGAGGAGTAGTGTTGTTTTCGTTGACGAAAACTAAAACTAAAACCTTCGTTAACGAAAATGTTGACTTTTCGTCAACGAGAACTAAAACTAAAACTAAAATTAGCAGCAAGACTAAAACTAGGCGAAAACTGAAATTATTACAGAAAAAACGAAATAAAAACTGAAACTAAAATATAGTGTTGCTTTCGTTCACGAAAACTAAAACCTTCGTTAACGAAAATGTTGACTTTTCGTCAACGAGAACTAAAACTAAAACTAAAATTAGCAGCAAGACTAAAACTAGACGAAAACTAAAATTATTACAGAAAAAACGAAATAAAAACTGAAACTAAAATATGACCTGGGACTAAAACAACACTAATGAGGAGTATCCCCTCAAATCGTCATCAAATTCAAGAGCAGTTATTTTTTGATGTTATAATTGATGTGTTGTGTTCTCTCCCCTTGTCAGTGTCAGTGTGAGAGTATGTGTGTGTACAAAGACATCTCTTCCCCTATCCCACCCCAACTCACAGAATACTGTACCGGATACATCCTTGTACTCGACTTGTGCCCAACATGAACATTCCGGTTTGAACAGGATTTCTCTGTTGTTAGTTCCTGGGTATTGAAAGTTTTTTGTTGTTCATCTTTAACTTTTTTTTTTTTTAATATAAAATGGACGACATTGATTTCTCCTCTTGTCTCGTTCTGAAACTTGCTTTTTTTTTTATATCCAACTAAAAATGTTTTAATTCTAAAATCGATTTATTTAAACTTTTTTTTTTAATTTTACTTCCCTAGCAGGTTTTTTTTTCATAACTTCTGATATGGGCAATAATTTTAATGTATCTTTAGAGAATATATTATAAATCAATCGATAAACTGGTACACGAGATTTTTGCTTTGATCCTTACGAATCCAGATAAATGACCCTACAGATTCTATTCAGCATTACAGGAAGAATGACATAAAAATGTTTTGGGCAGTTGTGTGTGTGTGTGGTGGGGGGGGGGGTAGGGGAGGGGGCTAAATACAAAAAAATAAAATTTTGGGTTCAAATCCCAGCAAGTTCAGTCACCTTATCTAAGTTTTTCCGAGGCGCCTCCGTAATTGTTGCACCCTTGTTTTTGGCGAGAATTGAAAAGAAGGGAGCCACAAAGTCCTTCCCATTATTGCTATATAGGATCATCCTTACAATGACTGTGCTATATAGGACCATCCTTACATTGACTGCGCTATATAGGATCATCCTTACAAGGACTTAATTCACAGTACTAGAGACGAAAGAAATAAAGACATTTATACAAACTCTGTTGGACATGACGTGGCAGAATGTTTCAAATTACACAAGTTCATCAACTTACACACAATAAAATAAAAATAAAATGTATAAATAGTATTGTTCCTTTATGGAGTAATAAAAAAGTTAAGTCCTCTTAAGCCTTTATTAAGGATTCACTCCAACAGAAGAAGTGTAGAATTCATCTGTTGTCAGTCGCCATAGCATATCAAAAGGTTATGCGGCTAGCACAACGCGCCCCCCCCCCACCCCCTTCACTTTCCCCCAACATACGTCAGATGTCCCTTTTAAAAGCTGAGAGGGTTGGGGGGGGGCATTTCACCAGATCCTGGAAAAATCGCAAGATTATCACTACGATCCCGGAACTGCAAGTCTCCCGTTGTGCCACCATGGTCATTGCACTATTGGCTAGGGTGGCGATATCTTCAAAAAAAAAAAAAAAATAAAAACCCATTCCATAGTGGTCTAAATCAGTGGTCCAGGTAACGTTCCGTGAATTGAATGGTTCTGGGCCGCCAAAGAAACATTACATTTTTTTTTCCTTTTTTATTTACTTTTGATGAATTTCTCTCGGGATTGTGCGACTTTCCTGACTTTGCATGCACGAGAAATAGTCACCCCCCTCCCCTCCCCATATTAAAACGGGCCGTGGCGAAATTATCGCTGACCCGTCCTTGGCGAGAAGAAAAAGGTTGGGCAACACTGATCTAAATAATCTAAAAGATAAACATCTCGTCCTTACACGGACTTTATATATACGTCAGGTTTTTTTTTCATTACTGCACTATATTTCAAGTGTTATTTCTGTAGGACACGAAGGACATTAAAAGGAGTCCCGGTACCTTTGTTGTTGTTTTGTTTTTTTTTTTTTGAAAAACAAACACTGCATATCACTGATAGAAAATGAAATAATTATTCATATATGTATATATATATATATATATATGTATATATATATATATATATATATATATATATATATGCTAGCTGCACCCTGCATAGAGTCATATCCCCTTAGTTTTTATCGGTAGGCTAGGTTATTTTTGGTTTCGGGCAGATCCGATTTTTTCATATGTATTTTAAACTGGAATACTGTTGTATTATATCTTTACTTTCGATTTAACGCAGAACCCAAATTACTATTATATTGTTAGATATTTCAAACGACTTAAATTTAAATAAACTTTATTTTTTATTCATATTCTATTTTTATGAAATATCTAATTTATTTAAAACCAAGTACAAAGTGTCTTTAGAATTGTGTATGTACTAATAACCTTATCTGACTCTTTATACAATCTAATGTAAAAACTATTTAAAAAAACAAAAAAAAAAATAAAAAGTCTTAACAATAAACAACGATCTAATAGATGATTCCCAGTAGCAGGCAATGATGAGAGAGAGGCCATGAATATTTCAGCTTTTAGCGATCGTCTGTTGGTTTAGAAAGTTGACCCGGCGATGATGTTGAGTGAAATCTTCCATATCCTCACCCTCCATCCCCCCTCCACCCACCTCCCCCCCAATTATCTCCCCCCACCCGTTCATCCCTGACCATCAGTGCGTTCTTGCGCTATATAACCCTGTTGTTGTTTGCCAGAGCTAAAAAAAGAAAAAGGAAAAAAAAAATAAAAAAAAAGAACCCATCAAATATTTAAAAGCTTTGAGGACGGTGGGTTTTTTGAATGGATAATGTGGAGAAATATGTTTAGTTAAGATATTGTGGGAGATGGAAGAGTATAGAGAGGGGGTTTTATATCTGTGTTTTATTGATACGTGTTGATAAGATGCGGACATTGTTGTTGTTGTTTTTTGTTCATATTGCGTGAAAACTGTATTAAAGCTGCATGACCATTTTGCGTGGCCCACACGTTTGGAAGAGGAGGGGGGTCGGTCTAACAGAACTTTAAAAACATATTAAATGCAGGAGCAAATAAAAAAAAAACGTCTAGCCCTGAAACTCCTTGGGTTCTAAAAAAAATGTGGAGGTCCATGATTGGTTTCAGTAAAAGTTGAAATGTGTATCTTTTACTACCTCCTTGAATAAAATAAAAAAACCGTTACCATTGTTTGCCGAGTCTTTATCTGTATAACTTCTACTTACATACCATAACCTAAGCAGCCATTATTGTTTTCGAGGCTTCTCAGTTGCGGATACTTGGGATTCGAACCACCAACCACTACGGCGCAGGTTCAGCCCGCAACATCAAAGCCAACATGTGTATAATAAAAAAAAACAGGGAAAACTTTTTCGTGATCACTTTTAGATATCTAGACTGTTTCTGTTGTGAGTGAACGAGAAGAATTCAGTCAGTAACGTCCAATCAAGGTAAAGCTAGCAGAGGCGTAGCGAGGAGGTGGGCAAGGCAACTCGCGCCCGGGGCATTTTACCTTTTTAATACCTTTTTAGCTCCCCCCCCATTCGAAAACCATATAATATTATATGTAAAATATACCATTTGGCGCCCCTGAACCTCGGCGCCCGGGGACATATGTACCCCCCGCCCCCCTTGGCTACGCCTCTGAAAGCTAGTCAAGGGTTCGAACATACCTCGCCCACAATACACGTTCACCGCGCTTATAGTGTACCTGGTAAATCATAATAAGTAATTAATATATGAATGAAAAACTTTTCGTCTTATTGGAAACACAAACTAACTATAGTGTAAAATAAAATCTCTGATTCCTCGTCATCTAATACGACCTACTCTAAACCTACTGTATAATTAACTGGCTGTTGATTAAAGGATAGCATTATATATATATATATTTAACATTCCAATCTCAGAGTCGGTCTGTGAGCCCAAACAGAAAATAAACAAGCCAAAGTAAAGTTTTATTATTATTATTATTCTTTCCTCCACGGGAAAATGTAAGCTATAGGTTAAAGGTCATAATGGCAGCCATTTAAGGCCGAAAAAAAAAGTTCTCCAGCCATAATAATGGCTCTCTGTCAGACGCGTGCATACATTACCACTCTTTCTCCACTTTATCCGTTCGGGAGTTGGTATTGGTGAGGGGGGAGGGGGGTGGGGAAGCTGTGACGGAGGGAGCTGTGTGTATGTGTGTGTGGAGGGGGGGGGGTTTCATTAATGAACAGGTCTTTTTATTTTGTTGTTCACTACCATTTATGTTTTCTCATTCATTGAGGAAGTGGCTTGGGGGGGGGGTGGTGTCGGGTGGAAATAAATGAACGTTTAAGGGGGAGAAACAAGGAACGAAGGACGTTGCCTGGACTGCTGGGGGATATCTCAGTGACGTAGCGAGCTTACCTTGTGCCCCGGGGCAAAATACCTTTTTAGCGCCCCCCCATACGAAAACCATATAATAATATATGTAAAATATACCATTTGGCACCCTTTTTGTGAGTAGCGCCCGGGGCATGATGACCCCCCCTTGCTCTCCCCCCCCCCACCCACACAACGCCACTGGGATGTCTTGAAGCGATGATCTATGACCTATATATTGAAATGTCCGCTAGTTAATCAGGGTTTTTATTATTTTGTTATTTTTCAAAACCGTTTTACTTTCTGTGTGTGTGTGTGTGTTTGTGTGTGTGTGTTGGGTGGGAGGAGGGGTGGTTCCCAGAAGGAAGGGTCATAATTACAGATGTGGACCGGTCAAGTTTATTTGAAGATGGAGCGAAGAGGAAGAGGGGGAGGAGGTCAGGAACCGTTAATGGGTGATGCAGAACCGTTCTTAGATTATATGTGGGCCAGTGGGCAGTTTCTGGGGATCTATTGCAATGACCTCTTGGAATCAGATTTAATGACCATTCAGACTGAGAATGCCCTCCCCCCCCTACCCTTTCTTTTTGTAATAAGAGGGGGTGGGGGGGGGCTAGGGTATGGCCTAGTTTGCTTTAAACCATAAGAACCAGGTGGTAGGTCGGAGTGATGCTTTATTTTCTGCGTGTTTAACGGTTAGTTATTACCCTGTGGCGTGTTCCAGTCACTAGACTGCTTCTCTGTGTGTGTGTGTATGTTTGTGTGAAAGCGATCGCGTTCATGTGTCTGTGTGAGTGTATATGTGTGTGTGTGTGTGAGTGTTTGTGTGTGTTAACGCGTGTGAGCGTGTCTTTGATGTAGCACTTCCCCCCCCCACCCCACAAAAGCTTGGGGGTTAGTTCATATTTAATAAGTAAGATGGTATCAAGGGAGAGGAGAAAAACGAGCCCACAAGCGATGCGGTTAGTAAAAAGAAATTCTTTCCTGTTGGGGGTTTGTTTTTTGTTGTTTTTTTTTGAGTTGGAGCGAAATGGATGCTGTGTTGTCACACTAGGGTTGTGTTTGGGGTGGGGTGGGGTGTGTGGATGTGGGGGTCAGCTGGGATGAGGCAGTTGCTGTAGTATTGATTACATCGGAGGACATGTTCATTCCACTCCCACCCCCCACCCCCGCATCCACCCCCTATCCGCAAAAGGATTATTGGAGAATTTCATTGGATGGCGTTAAGCCAAAGGGATTTTTAAAGAAAAAAAAATATAATGTCTCAGGTGGTTAGATTCTTTGTTTCAGAAAAAAAACGGAGGGGGGGGGGGGGCAGCCTAGGGCTTGGGGTTTGAAAGATTAAACTTTAAAAACATTAAAAGTAAACAGAGAGGAAACAATTAACAAGGATTTGGGTGATGGCTTTCTCTAATCCGGAGCACTGATAAACAGTAAAAAAAAAATGTGTCGCTATATGAAGTTTGAAAAATAAAAGTAATAAGGATGCAAGATACAACTAATGTGGGAGGAAGGGATTTATGGATTTTTGTATGAACTGTTTATCAGAGCTCGATAAGAAGATAAATGATAAACATATTAATTTAATGCTGTCATTAAAAAAAAATAAGAAGAAAAAGGAAAGAAAAATATTTTTTTTTATTTTTCGTATTTTTTTTTAACACATTTTTTCTGTTCCAGCAAGCAGCATCAGCAGCTTAACGATTATCTTCTACTATGTTTATCCAGAGGCGGATTTAGGTATCTCGAGGCCTTGGGCGTTGATAACGATATTGGACCCTTTAAAGAAACAGAGAAACATTAAAACAGTTAAAAGTTGGGCTCTAAAAAGTCATTGCTCAGGGCTTTAGCCTCTTTGGGGCCGTTCTGAAATCAGCCTCAACGTTTTTTTAGTTGATTTTTGGGTGTTGCCATCGCCTTGTAGAGTGATAGTTGACTCATGTGGTGTCCGTGTGAGTTTTTTAAAAGCCCTTTCATCCCAACCTTTAGAAGCCTCCTTTCGGCGCCCCCATCGTTGTTCGGCTTCCTTTGCGGCCGCACAAACTGCTGTACCCTTACTGCGCGACTGATTCGTTACAGGGGCTCAGCATAACAAATCGGGGGGCCCCCTGACAGGCTTAGTTAACTGAGATCCCTCTTTCCTTCTTCTCGCCAAAAAAAAAAAGTGCCAGCTTAGTTGTGGCAAAGTACTTGAATAATAAAAACAGATTTTGAAAGCTCATCTACGATTCCGACTTCCCCCCCCTCCTCCACTTTCAAGCCTCGGGGGGGGGGGCCTGATAACAGTTCAGTATGTTTCCCCTCCTTGCGAATTCCATATGGCATCGGTCTTCAAAGACTTCTAAACGTGTTCAAGACGACTGCCTCTCAACTCGGTTGAATCAGAGAGTATCACCCATTCCAGCCTCATGATACTGATTGGGTATAAGAAATCTTCCTCCCACCCACCCCCACCCAACCCACCAATCCACCCTCGACTCTGATCAATCCTTTACTGTTACCCAATCAACTTTTTGATAAACATTCAGGAGCGGTCTTAGCAGTTCGTTGGGGGGCCTAACGCTAGTCTCCCTTTCGTAGCCTAGAGCGAGTGTCGTTTGTTCGTAGCTAGGGTGAAAATCAAATATAAGGCGTGAAAAAAAAACAACTTATATTTATTACTGCTTTGTAACAATCTTAATGCTGGGGGCCAGCTCTCCCTCACTTCCCTCGGGCGCGGGACCTGGGGTTATCGCCCCATTAGCCATTTCCATAAAGCCGCTACTTTTAAAAAAAATATCTTTTCTTTATTCTTCTTTTTTTAACTTTAAATTCACATCGTGAGACAATCGGTTGGAACTTTCAAGGGAATTGCGCCTCTCTTTTCAAACCAGCGAGCTAAAAATAAAAAAAGTCAATTTGCTTATTAAAAACATTTGAAATTCAATGGCTCTTCTGTGAATACTCTCAACTCTACCTTCAGAGTTGCTGTAGCTTTTGTTTTTATTTTTTTTTTTCGTTTAGAAAACAGCCGAAAAGAGAAGAGAAAAAAAAAACTGGCCACTTTCATTAAAAAACATGAAGTCTGGTAATCATTGTGTGGTATTCCTGATCGGAAATTCCCAATTGTATAACACATGGCCAGAATGGCGTTTGTTTCGGTTTGTTTTGTTTTTTTTTTCCGCTCACTGTCAACACGAAATATATTGTTCCTTTTCAATTGTTTTTTTTTCCTGGTCTAAATATTGACCGTTGATAAACAAGACTTACTGTGTAGCTAAGGCCAAGTTTAATACACAGTAGGACTTGTAGGCTAATCTAGGTCAGATGGTGGGGATATAAGTAGCTGTAACAGTTGTAACAAGAGGGGGGGGAGGCGCAGCAAGGAATTCTAGGGCCACTGGCAAACTATGAAAATTTTGGCCCCCATCTGGCCTCATTCTCCCCCTACTGTTGCATACAAGTAAGATAATTCATATAAACCTAAGCGCCCCCCCTTAATGCCCCTGACAACGGGTTTTCCGGGTTGCCTCCTCCTGGTGGTGGACATGTATGTTACACAGAGCCGTCTTTTGGTTTTAGGGGGGGGGGTCAAGGTAATCTTCTCTTAAACCTGACATGAAGCACTTTAAATCTGCCCCATTGACAGGGGCGAGGCAAAGCGGAAGGCATCCCTAACATTAAAAAGGGGCTCTGATCGTTGGGAGGACCCCCGCCGATTACAAAAATGATGTGCATTTCGCTACCTTGAAGTTGGCCCTTATTTGGTGGAAAGACTGGTAGAGTGGCCTCAGATATCAGAATTAGTCTCGGCTTAATCCATGACATTATGTTTGATGTAAACTTCAATGGACCCCCCAAGCCCATCCCTGTAAGCACTATATATTTTTTTGTTTATTTCATCTCTTCATGTCTCTTCAGTCTTCTGCGGCCCACTAAAACGCACCGCATGTTTACACTCATGTCTGTCCCACGGGCTCCTCTCTCCACCAACCCAAGACCTACTCACCTCGCTTCCCATTTTCTCTCTTCCTGTCGTCAGAGTTGAAAGTTTTTTTTTATTTTTTGACATAATGGATAAAACTGAAGGATCGATGTCACCGGAAGTCGCCTCGTGATGTCACTGACATGTGGATTCAGCTGTCATCTCCAAAAGAGATTAAATCTCTTTATTTTTTTTTTTTCAGATTTTCTTTTCAGACAAAAAAAAAAATAACAAAATTAAAACATATGTCCCATACTTGAAGAAAAACAAAATTTGGGCAAAGAAACAGACGCATATTTCTTGATGTTTTTTTAAGACATTATTATCAATACACACTTCATGGCTTCAATAGAAAACCTGATGTAGTCCAAAATAAAACCTCTCTAATGTTGTTGTTAGAGCATTTTCGAAAAAAAAATGCTCTATTGTCCCCGTTTTGTCTGTCTGTCTGTCTAGAAATCAACAACCATAAGTCCTAGACCCATGGTGTATATATCATTTTGTAGGTCTTGGCCTGCCATGTGTGCAGCAAAAGTCCATTTCGCGATCTGATTTCTGAGGGCCGTAAAAGGGGCCTTATAAAGTACCGTTTTTTACTATATAAGCTATATTAACAATGGAGCGCCCTATATCTCAGCAACCATAAGTCCTAGACCCATGATGTATATATCATTTTGTAGGTCTTGGCCTGCCAAGTGTACATCAAAAGTCCGTTTCGCGTTTTGACCTCTCAGGGCCAAAATATAAGAGTTTTTATGTACCGTTTTGCTTATATTTTAAATATAAATAATAAAAGCTAATCAAAGGGGCGTAATCATTATTTATTTTTGTAACAGTTATTCAACATGACTTACTTCCCGTACTTTGTATAAAACCCATAATATATAATTATCAAACAACTATTGACGGAGTTTTCGGACGATTAAATGACTACAATTTAGAATGTTTCAATTATGAGTCCTATTTCAGTGACCACAAACCACTTGTAGTTAGATTCAAGAGAAAATAATTTTGTTTTCAAATATAAAGAAACGTCCTTTTAATATCTTTTTTCAGATATATGCATTACACAATTGAATTTATAAACATTTCCAAAATTTACAAATATTTACTGAAAGATAGCATCAGTACTGATACATAATACGAAAATGCTCTAACACGTCCTGTGTCCAGAATGGAACAGGCTTAGACTGCTTGTTTTTTTTTGTTTGTTTGTTTGTTTTGCATAAGTTCGTTAAAAGAAATGCTACTTTTGATGTTGGATTCTATTAGTTACCATTTGAATGAGTTCATCTCTGATTTGATGTTTATTTTTCTAGATTCATTTCAATGTGAAAATAAATATATATACTTCGGTAATGTTCCCTTTTTTATATGATTTTCAGGAAAGTAAATTTAACATGTCAATCTTACTACATTTGGTAAGACATAACTTCATTCTAATCAGAGGGTTGATGGGGGGGGTCCTAATTCGAAAGTTCCCGGGCCCCAGCTTGAGGGACCCCCCCGTAATTTTTTTTTTACAATAATTATCAAGCACATTATCTCATATCATGGTGTCGAATGTCAAAATGCAGGGGCCTCCAAAGAGGCCAAACCACCGATCCCCCAAATACCAAAAATCATCTCTGATTCTAAATGTGTCGTTTAGTATAATGGACGGTCGTTGCACATTCTCTAATACAGAGGTCCGCCACGGATGCTACTGGATCGCCCAAGAAATATTCAATTATTTCCTTTTTTTATTTATTTATTTATTTATTTATTTATCTATTTATTTATCTCTTTTAATTGTGCGACTTTCCATGGACGAGAAATAATCAACGCACCCCCCTCCTTCCAGCGGGCCGCGGTGAAATTACCAAACGCTGAACCGGTCCGTGGCAAGAAAAAGGTTGGGGACCATTGCTCAAATGTATCTTATTTAGCTTTGTGTAATTATTGTGCTTAGCATTAACCATATGAAGTTCAAATTAAAGTTCCCCTTTGCCCTAAAGATTATATAGTGTATAGACTTCATCTGTTTCTGTAACCTCGGCATATGAAGGGATTGTGTGTGGTTAGCACAACGCCCGGCCGACTTTAATTCCCTAGCTTAAATTCAGGTAACCATTTAAGGCTGGGTCGACTGACTCTCACCTGGATCTGAAAAGAATCCATAGGTCAGTGTTGACCAAAGTAATGGACGCACTGAGGGGAAGTCCAAGTTGTAAAAACAATAAGAAATAATTTAAAAAAAAAAAAACAAAATTACTTCCGCAAATATCGGCTACAGATAAATAAACTGAAGGTGTTGAAAACACAATATTGAATTGTTTTTCTTTATACACTCACATACACACACATACACACACTAACATAAATATTTATATATATATATATAGCTTAACTTGAATACTAATTATATGCTGGAACTCGTATGGTTTGTATTTCTAAATGTAGTTCATTAGCTTAGGACGGTTTTCTGGTCGCTGTATGCTATTATGATTACACCAACTGCGTGTGTGTGTGTGTGTCGGGGGGTGGGGGGGAGGGCGATTATGGGATGCCCTCGGGGAAAATGGGGTGTTATGATTGTGGGTCATGATTGTTGTTTACCGATTATTCTCTGTAAGGGGGGTGGGGGGTTGGGGTGGGAAGAGGATGGAGGGGGGGGGGTCAATCGGAGGCCTTACTGATTGATGGTCACACTACCTCCCCAAACATCAGTGCCACACCCTCTCACCCCCCCCCTTCCAACCACACACCTTCCTTTCTTTTACCCCATTCAACACCAGAGCAACCAGACTATTGCAGTTCTTTGATGAGAGATCAGATGCAGTATTATTGATTTATGGACTAGTTACTATCCACCCCCAACCCCGACCCCCGAGCGGTTTTATTCCCCCCCCCCCGCACACCTCACAAAGAATGTATGTTTGTACTTGGCGCGCGGATATGAGTGCGTGCTTGTGTGTGTGTTTATGTGTGTTGAGTGTGTGCCTTGTTTATGAAGTATCTGATAAATAAGCTTGCGTGTTGTACATGTTCAGTTTGTAATGGTTCTAAATTTTTCTTCTGTTTAAAAGAGTTGCGAATAGCGAAAAAAAAAATATACTTGGGATTGGCAGACAGCAGACAAGGGCGCTAATTTAATAAATATAAATCGATAAAGACAAATGTTTGGACAGACTAATATGTAGGCAAATAAAAATGTAGACGGTGTCATAGGTTATTGATTCCAAAACCGATATTTTGGAATCGATTTTTTCGAGGTTCTAACCAATTATAATAATCCACGTTATGTAAATAAAATCGAAGTCGAACTTTTACTTTTCTTGGGAATAAACGCACTGTCTAAAATAATACTGTTAATAGAAATCACCGCTAATTTTTTTTATCCACATGAGATCAACATATAGGTCAATATTGAACCACTACTACAGGATGTATTCAGCACTGGTTTAAGCATCAAAGCCTATCTATGTATATAAAACACAACTTGAAGACGCAGGACTATTTATAGATTGTGGTATTCCCGAATACGCCACAGACGACACCTCGCGTTGTTTTGCTCGGGTTAGGTCAAAGTTCAACTTTGCATTCCATGAATTTTCTCCGAAGATGTCAGCCTGTTATTTTGTTTGATTGCTTATTTAAAAATAAAATTACAGTAATTATATTGATTGATAAGGCGGGGTATTTTACGCCGCGGGATGACTAGTGTATAATAATAACACAACAAAAAGTAACAGCAGGTTAAGTTTCTTCTCTTGTAACTGGACCCTAACACACAATCTGATGTCGTCATTATAAACAAACAAAGTATACTCCACACTCCACAGCCTCCTACCACACGACATCATGGTGTGCCAGAAAGTGAGAATAGAGCCAGAAAAAAAGTAGCACTCACTGTTTTAAAACATTTTTCTTTAGCGCATTTTTGTAATACGAAAAGTAGCACTGTTGTGTATATTAGTTTGTGAGTGGCGCAGCAGAAAATCTGCTTTCAATATAATATATGTGGGTGTGAGAACTGTGTTGGGTCAGTTAGCGTGTTGGAATGGCATGGCGTGGGTGTTATCGTGAAAAGGTTGGAAGATCAAAGTCGTGAATGGTGAGTGACCGGAGGGACCAGTGTGACCAGAGGAGCATGACGGTATTTGTTTAAGGAGATCGGGGGGTTTAGGAGGGAAGGTGGTTGTAGGTGAACGTGGAGAAGGGAGTTAACCGACAGTACAGAGTTCATCGTATGGGACAGGTGCTAGTTGGCTAGTGTAAAAGTTGGGCCGTTGGTGACTATACTATTTGTCTGGACTTTATTATTTTGTCATCATTCTTTTTATATATTTGATGGATTAAACTTATACTATTTTGTTTTTATGAATACATTGTTCCTATTACTGATTGGGTATTTGAAGTGTTCGCTGTTGTGTATTAGTTTGTGAATTGCGCAGCGCTGTGTTTCTATGTGCGATTTTTTTCCCCAAGTGACATTTGGTGCGTGGTGTTCAAGAGGCAGTTGGGGTGTTGATCTTAAAGAATGCGGACATATTATGAAGTATTAACGAAGGAGATAAATTAGGGGCCCAACAAGATCCCAAAAAAAGTACAATCTAACAATTCTGCGCCTCTTCACCCCTCAACCATGGGCGTATTTATGGAAGGGGGGTGGCAAGGCTCTCATTTGCTCCCCCCCCCCTTACATTTAAATAAAAAAATGTCATAAAGTTGTTATTTGCCCCCCCCCTGGAAAATTTTTGCCCCCCCCCCTGGAAAATTTTTGCCCCCCCCCCCTGGAAAAATTCCTAGCGACGCCCATGCCCTCAACCCTTCAAAACAAAAACATATTCCTCAGCAGAATACAAAAAAAAATCTCGTTTTCCCGCCTCTACCCTCACCCCCATCCATCGCCGCCCCCCCCCCCCCCCCAATGTCTATGAATGTGCCATTATCGCCAGTTTCCTCCCATCTTCGCCCGAGCAACATCATGTAGCTATTTTAATGAATTTCTCACCTCGCGGCCAATAACTCTATTAGCTGCCAACTAATTGACTTGTTTTATCCAGAATTTTTTTTTTTTCATTTATTTTTAATAACGTCGCTTGTGTAATTTAACTTACTGATAGGTCTAGTGTTACAGAAACAAAAAAATAAATAAACACTGTGTGCTTTTCAATACGGGCTATACATAGTCTGATTCTGGCAGCATTAATTCCTTTTTCACATCCTTATATTAAGTGATCGAAGCTTGTTTGATGTATAATGAGTGGAATCGGTATAGAAGATTTTTCTCTTTAATCTCTGTTTGAACTCACTCAATCCCAGATCTACCAAGTTTTTCGAACATTACATAAATACTATTGCTGGTGTTTTTGTTGTTTTCTTTTTAATTTGCTTTGATCATGGATTGTGAGAGTTGAATTATACTAACATTCCATCTTAAATATTAGAATGTTTACAGCAATTAAACTTAGACTTAATAATAATAATACAAATCTGAAATAAAGGAGTCTTTTTTATCCTCCTTGACCGCTCCACGGTCATAATACTTATGTCCGCTTGGGGGGGGGTCTTCAATGACCATTGTACTTTTGACATACTTGAAGACTCCATGTCCATCATACCCAGGGCACGCCGAGGGGGGGGGGGTTGGTCATTGTCAGGGGGGCCGCATCTGTAAGGGGGCCCGGCCGCCCCGACCATGTCAATTTTTTTCACGACTCATTGTTTTTTAAGGGGCCCGCAATGATGTCCTGCCCTGGGGGCCCTTGTTAGCACTCGGTGCCCCTGATCATACCTATGGCCTTTACCTCTGACCTCTATGACGCTGCCATATATTCATCTTCGCTGAGTTTAGTGCCGCTCCATGAAATAAATTTTTTCTCCTCTTTTGTTTCATTACTTTCATGTACTTTCATGTACTAAATCTTCGATGACTACTTTCCACTTTTTAAAATATTTTTTACTATACATATAAAAAAAGCAAATACGGAATCCACTATCCACAGACCTAATGCGTCGAAACTTTACTTGAAGTAAGCTCATTAAAATATATACCAACACAAAATGAATTAGACTAGACTAAATACCGAAGAAACAAACTATCAATTGGAGGGTGAAATCGATTACCACTTCATCAAGGTAATGGAATCGTGCACCAACAAGTAAGCCCGTATAGTTTATCAAGATTTGTGTCTCGTTATTTATGTTTCATCTCACAATGTGGGCAAGATGAGCTCTTAAGTCAGGTACCGCCCTGTATTGAACATATGCTAAGTTATCGTATTATGATTGAGCACATGATTTTCTTTTTTTTTTACATTGCTGTAAAAGTCCATATCCACAGAACATGCAAACAAACAAATATATTCAGGCATTCTTTCCCTCTACCTCTCTCTCTCTCTCTCTCTCTCTCTCTCTCACACACACTCTGTCTCTCTCTCCTCTATCCCTATCCCACCCCTATCTATCTGCATCTCTCATCTCTCTATCCATTCCAAACCCCTCTCACTCTTCCAATCTCTCCTCTTTCTATCCCTCTCTCTTTCTATGTCTCTCCTCTCTCTATCCCTACCCGATTTCTTATCTCTCTCTCTCTCTCTCTCTCCCTCTCTCTCTGTGTGTCTCTCTATCCATAACCCATTCCCCACATTCCCACCCTCTCTCTCTCTCCCTCTCTCACTCTCTCTCTCTCTCTCTGGTGGGCCATCAGACACTCGGACAACATTATGTGATCAATCATTCTGTAGGTCCACTAGGTCTGTGTTTTCCACCCCATAACGCCAAGGCCGACGACTACCATAGTGTAAATTGGAATTGTTATATCTATACCGTTTGAATTATTTATACCAAATTGTTTCCCTTTATTTAACTCAGTTCTATTGTTGTGGTATTTTTTTCCCCGCCATTAATTCAAGCCAAATTCTGTATTCTAAATTCGTGTTAAAAGTTCGCCTCCGTTTCCCCTCCCTACGTCCCCCCACCCCTCCTATATATTTGGTTCGCACCGAATGACCTGATGGGGAAATTTGTCACATCTGCCTCACCCTCTTCTCCCTTCCCCCTTTTTTTCCACCTTTGCCAGTGCCACCAGTGGTTTTTTAACGGTATCCAACAAAACACTCTCACACATACACGAGACACTCACACACACACACGAAACACTCTCACACATACACGAGACACTCACACACACACACGAAACACTCACACACATACACACAGAAGACACTTACACACGCACACGAAACACTCACACACATACACACATGAGACACTTACATACGCACACGAAACACTCACACACATACACACATGAGACACTTACACACGCACACGAAACACTCACACACATACACACATGAGACACTTACACACGCACACGAAACACTCACACACATACACACATGAGACACTTACACACGCACACGAAACACTCACACACATACACACATGAGACACTTACACACGCACACGAAACACTCACACACATACACACACATGAGACACTTACACACGCACACGAAACACTCACACACATACACACATGAGACACTTACACACGCACACAGAAACACTCACACACATACACACATGAGACACTTACACACGCACACGAAACACTCACACACATACACACATGAGACACTTACACACGCACACGAAACACTCACACACATACACACATGAGACACTCACACACGCACACGAAACACTCACACACATACACACATGAGACACTCACACACGCACACGAAAAACTCACACACATACACACATGAGACACTTACACACGCACACGAAACACTCACACACATACATACATGAGACACTTACACACGCACACGAAACACTCACACACATACACACATGAGACACTTACACACGCACACGAAACACTCACACACATACACACATGAGACACTTACACACGCACACGAAACACTCACACACATACACACATGAGACACTCACACACGCACACGAAACACTCACATACATACACACATGAGACACTTACACACGCACACGAAAAACTCACACACATACACACATGAGACACTTACACACGCACACGAAACACTCACACACATACACACATGAGACACTTACACACGCACACGAAACACTCACAAACGTACACACATGAGACACTTACACACGCACACGAAACACTCACACACGTACACACATGAGACACTTACACACGCACACGAAACACTCACACACATACACACATGAGACACTCACACACGCACACGAAACACTCACACACATACACACATGAGACACTCACACGCGCACACGAAACACTCACACACATACACACATGAGACACTTACACACGCCCACGAAAAACTCACACACATACACACATGAGACACTTACACACGCACACGATACACTCCCACACATACACACATGAGACACTCACACACGCACACGAAACACTCACACACATACACACATGAGACACTCACACGCGCACACGTAACACTCACACACATACACACATGAGACACTTACACACGCACACGAAACACTCACACACGTACACACATGAGACACTTACACACGCACACGAAACACTCACACACATACACACATGAGACACTTACACACGCACACGAAACACTCAAACACATATACACACATGAGACACTTACACACGCACACGAAACACTCACACACATACACACATGAGACACTCACACACGCACACGAAACACTCTCACACACACACACGAGACACTCACACATAGATAGGGTGAGGGGGACTACTGAGGGGGGGGGGAGTAAAAGCGTGTGCCTTGTGTGGGATGGGGGCGGGGGGGGGGTAATCTGTGGTCGTTTAGCAGGATTTATTTTAAATATTTTTTTTTCTTCTTGGTGAACTCGCCTTCATTCATGACTTTGTGCCCTCCCTAAGGTTCGGTGCTTTATCTCATAGCGGTGTGTGTGTGTGTGTGTGTGTGTGCATGTGTGTGTGTGTGTGTGTGCGTGTGTGTGTTTAGTGAGTAGTTTGGTTTGGTACCTGACTACTAGAGTACAATCAGGCTGACCTGCTTAAGGTCATAGAACACCAGGTATTAATGTCAATGTCATGATGAAAACACGGACAAGTATTTCCTTTTGTTTTGCCTGGCACGATGGTGACATTTTGAAAAAATACTTGTAGCTTATAGTATGGCAGGTAAATAGTGAGGTAGGATCTTTCAATTTAGTGATGGGCATATATGGTGAGGTATGATGAGATATGGTATGGTGAGATGAGATATGGTGAGGTACGGTGAGGTATGGTGAGATTTGCTGAGATATGGTGAGGTATGGTGAGATTTACTGTGGTAAAATGAGATATGGTGAGGTACGGTGACGTATGGTGAGGTATGATGATATTAGCTGAGGTATGGTGAGTTATGGCGAGTTATGATGAGATATGGTGAGATATAATGAGATGAAGCTGGTAACTGTAGACGTACGGTGAGGTGGGGTGATGAACAGTGAGATATAGTGAGAAATAGTTAGTTATTGTGAGCAATGATGAGGTATAGAGGCGAAGTGAGGTATGTGAGGTAACGGGATGATGTTCATGCAAGCTACTGTGTAAAAATGGTGAGATATGATTAGGTATTCTAACGTCTGTGTAAGTAGACACATTTTATAACAATGTGGTGAGATTAAGATTAAGTATGATGGGCGTGGCAATTCGGTTGTCACCTACTGAGATACACAGTCCTTGTGATACAGCTAAATACGGTCAATACTTGAACGCTTCAAATGATACAAAATTAGATAACAACACGTTACAACGTGCCTCATCTCATTAGCAAACTATTTTTACTACACAAAAAAAAAAACAATTCAGTTTTCTCAACCCTTTGAACGAAAGACGTATCCAAGTATCTATATAAATAATACAACAGTATTCCAGTTTAAAATACAATCATGAAAAAAATCGGATCTGCCCGAAACCAAAAAAAAAATAACCCAGCCTACCGATCAAGCCTAAGGGGATATAACTTCATGCAAAGGCTTTGCAGGGTACAGCTTATGTAATTAGATTTTATAAAATCTAACAATGAAAATGTTAACAAACTCCCGAACTGTGGAAACATTAAAAATAATACTTAACATACATACGGCATTACCAAACGTCCTGCACACCTTGCAATATTTACACACAAAAATCAATAAAGTTGAATGCAGAAAAAAATGGGTCAATTATTAATTATTCGTTCGATATTGAGATAACAATAATAATAATAATAGCAGAAAAGTTCAAGGACATGATTATTAAAAACAACTTTGAAAAAAACGAACAAATATAGTAAGGCCTTTCATGATTCTGTTTCATGCATATATGATTTGATTGGCGTGACTTGGAGGTTCGAGAAATATATAAACACAGATTTGGGTTCTTAATTCAAACTCACCAGCAATCTATCATTGATCATGCACGTGCACACATTCCTTGCTCACGGGTCACAGCTGTCACGCGGCCAGAGAATCAATAACTTATATTGGCTCACTCTGAATGGGGAGGCTAGATAGAATATGTGCGGCAGGAGCAAACGACACAACCACAGACTCACCGGCGACATAACACTCAGGTCTGGATGTGTTTGGAATTTGAAAGCGTTCACAACTAAGATGTTTAATATCCTCAAAACAAGACCCTATCCCAGGTTTACAGTCCCCTTTCATCAGAGGCAAACTAAGGTGAATTAAAGACTAGGGTGCAGTCCGGTGCAGAGGACAATATTGGGCGACTAAAAACAAAAGACTAATATCGAGAAGGCGATGAATTCAACCTCCCCTCCCGCCGTTAAACCGACTTCTGGTATTTATACAAGTAATGTATATAGTACACCTATGCCCATATGACAATGGGAGGTAACTGTAAGGAAGTCCTGTACATGTTTGGGAAGAGCCTAAGTTTTTATTTTTGGAAAGGAGCGTGGGCTTTGGTAGGGGGCCTTCAGACAATAGAGTAAAATTTGAGGATGAGTTGAAAGATCTTGTAAGGATGAGTTGAAATCTTAGATCTTATAAACCACTAATAGGACGGTTTTTTGCAGTGCCCTTCTTTCATCCCCCACCATAGCCGATAGTGCAATGGCCATGGAGGCACCACGGGAGATATACCGGGAACTTGAGCCAAGACCTGAACAATTTCCTTGATCCTCACCGGAGATCGAACCAGGTACCATTAGGTCGACAGTCTAGCGCTTTACCGCACGACCATCCGCCGTCCCCTTTGAGAGATGGTAGAATGGGAAAGCTCGCCCTATATGTCAATCAGACTTATGTTCATACATATCATTATTTACATATACTTTCTTAATGATAGGCTGCTTAGGGTCGTTCTGATAGTGGGGGGGGGGGTTGGGGGGGAGGCGCTCCTGAGGGAAATTATTGTTTGTTACCAGCTACAAAGAAGACAGTCGGAGTACTTGTCAGGTGCTCAATGGTAAAAGGATTTAACAGTTGCGATTGGTCATTAACGACGGCCTTTACCGGTTGTTTGTGTGTGTGCGCGTGCGTGTGTGTGCGTGTGTGTGTGCGCGCGTGCGTGCGTGTGTGTGTCTAAGGTTGATTGCTCCAAAGCTGAGCCCAGCCGCTGCCCCACGCACCACTCTGTCAGGGAGGGGAGGGGGTTACAATATAATTGTTTAACTGGGGGGGGGGTAGGGTCGTGGTGAGGATTTAGAACATTTCAAAAGTAACCCCTCCTAGAGTTTCCAACCAGCTTCTGTTATTTAGCATCATTCTGTTATATTCTGTTACATTCTGTTATATTCTGTTACATTCTGTTACATTATGTTAAATTATGTTACATTATGTTTCATTCTTAAGATTTGCATTTCTTTTTTTTTTATTCGGGAGGGGGGAGGAATGGGGAGTAGGACAGGGCCTACGCAGATTTCCCAAAATGCGGGTGGGGGGGGGGGGAAGCTAGGCAATGAGACCCGTCAGTGTCCTGAACACATTGAAATTCATAGGAGTTAGTCGGGGAATGATGGGCTGGTTGGGAGCTGGTTGGGGAGCCCCTTGGAGATAGCCCAGTTCTCCTATCCATAATAACGGTCCAGGGCATGAATGGGCGTAAGTAACGTAAGAAAGGGGGGACGGGGAGAGGGGTTGGAACAAAAACAAAAAATTTCAGTAACTCTGGTTTCGTTAGTTATGTTGACCTAGAAACAATATTATGTCATGCACTGTGTGGGTGTGACCCAACAAGATGGCGAACTTCGTCGTTTACATTCTTTAGCTCGAGAAGAAAACAATAATTTCAGTTAACGTCCCACAGTCATACAACAAAACATTTTATTGAATATCTTTTTCCCCTTTCCTTATAACAGCGGTTCTCAACCAATGTTTCCTTTAAGCTGCGCGCTTCAGCGCGCGCAATTTTTAGAAAACCTCCGCGCAGAAAAAAATTATTCCCCGCGCACAGAATACAATCTGATGAAAAATATTACTTCAACTAAATTGCTTATAATATTATTTTCCAAATTGGTGCCCAAATTTTTTCGAAGTTCTAAAAAGTTGCACAAGAATTTTTTTTACCGCGCAGCCCCGCAAAAAATTAGAGGGAACATTGTTCTCAACGTTCTTCTCGACTGTACCACCGAAGGGTGCGAAATTATGCCCGTGGGGTACCACTCACATTTAAGTTCAAGAGTAAATGTACATAATTTTCATAATGGAAAGTGCTCGACGTTCTAACGCGATATCTGGACACTTACGTGTCGCTGCGTACCGCTGCATAACCTTTCCCGTAACCCCCTTTAGGGTATACGCCTACCACCGATTGAGAGTCTCGGACTTAGAAGAATGTGTCCTGGGGGAGAGGGGGGGTCTAATGATGTCAATTTATGTTTGATCCAGGTCGGATATTAAATCGCAGTCGAATGGCCGTGCTTGTTTGTGACTTTTATGACGCCACAGATGTTTGCACGCTTTTTTGACATGAACGCATGTTTAAAGAATTTTGTTTTTTAAAAAAAAACTGGATTGAATTATTAAAAAAAAAAAAAGAAGGAAATGGTATGGGGTTAAAACTACTGGTTTCACTAACAAAAAGGTAAAGGATATTATCAGAACTGGAGAAAATATAATCGTACGATTTCTACACTATGCTACCGATTATTTTGAATTCAGATAAGGTGTTACATGTTGGTTATGTATAGTAGTCTTGCCTGACCTAATGTACAGTCGCAATTGGTGAAAGAAAGAAAAGCACTTGCTGACCTTAATCCTGGTCTTAACCCCCCCCCCCTTTCCTTTCTACACCACACCCATGACACACTCAACACCAGGGGACCACACAAGTCTGGTGATTAAGTATGAGAGATAACAATGACCTGATGGTTCGTTTTGATAATTCACACATTTTCCAACGAAAATCGGTACTAATCAAGAATGACCAATATCCAAGAAGTTTCAGTCAGCCCTTCAAATGACCACTGTGACCGTATATGTGGTCTCTCTAAGGACCCTGGTTTAATGACTACTAAAGCAAGAGAAACTAAACCTCTACCATTATTCATGAGTAGTAATTCGGCTGTGTTGTTTTTTTTTTTTTGCGTGTCACTTTGCTTGTGGATTAAACACCTATGATTAAATATTACAAATGTTCATTGTAATAATCATGCTAATAATCATTGTAATAATCATTGTCATAATCATTTTAATAATCATTTTAATAATCATTTTAATAATCATTATAATAATCATTATAAAAACCATTGTAATAATCATATTAATAATCATTTTAATAATCATTGTGATAACCATTGCAATGCCCTTTGCAATAATCATTGTAATAATCCTTATAATAATCATTGTAATAATCATTGTAATAACCATCTTTCTGCTTCACATTACATTGTTTTGGTCATCCTCAGACAAATTTGACCATCGACCGCCTTTCTATTTTTTTTTTGCTTAAATCCACGAGCAGCGTTGTGTATAGTTGCGTCAGTTGTAATTTGACACCAGCGTATGATCTATTCTAATGTCCTGCATATTGATTGTAATGAAAGTCTGGGAAGATATTGACTCTCAAGATGTAAGAGACGCAACTTGGTGCTCGTAGAAGACATTTGATGGTTTGAAAAAAAAATGAATTTGGATACTTTTGAGACTTAATACCGTTTCCCGCCAACTATGTCTGGATGACTGACTATCGTCAAGTGTTAAGTGAGCTCCTGATGATAACCCAGATGAGTTACACATAAGATGGACATAACGGACACCAGGAGGTCAAAGTATCAAACACAACACACACACACACACATACACCCCCTTCATTTTTGTCCGAATGTCCAGGTTGTCAGCATCGACAGCAGCTGTTTAGTTGTTATTACCTCCCCTTCTTTCGTGTAATCTTAAAAACAAGTTCATATGTCAGCACATTAGAAGCGGAAAAAGATTATAGCTGTCTGGTGAACTGACAGCAGCGCTGTCTACAGGTCATGCTGACCTAGAAGTCGCCGTCAGAGCACAATGACCCAAAGGTCGTTGTTCCATTAAGTCTGTGGCTATCAAAGTTCAAGCTGCGACACTATTGGTAGGGCGCCAAAAATTTCAAAAAAAAAAATGATTGATTTTGGCTTCTTTCAATTGTAACTGTTTTTTGTTTTTCTGAAATTTATTTACTGGTGGACTGCTATAGTCGAATAGGTTTAGGTTTCTTAGTGGGTCGTGAATCGCTTAATTGGAGAACCACTGTATAAAACTATATGCTTGTTAGTGACTATAACTGTATGTGAGTGAAATGTAAGCTTACTTGTTTCATTTTGATTTGTAGCTTTTCATCTTTCAAGAATTTTTTTAGTTTAAAATAAAAAATAGCTTTCATTAAGGCAGTAAATTAGCAATCAGCCAATCAAATGTTGACATAAGTGAAACGCAGAGGCGTAGCTAGGGTGTGGGGGGGGGTCAAATAATACCATGCCATGGTGTCAAATGTCAGAATGCAGGGGCCCCTAAAGAGGCCAAGCCTCCTGGGCCCCCAAATCCCTATGTTCGTCACTGGTGAAACGATTATTATTACCTGTTATAATAAAGATTTATGTATGCTTTCTTGTGCCTGCATTATTCCCACAAGTGGTAGCCACACACATGGTAGCCACACATGCCGTAGCCACACATGTAGCATCATGGATTATAGCGACAGGCAGCATCATGACTTATGCTTACATATGAAATGATGCATTATGTGAAAACTTGTCGCATTATGTACCTGAGCTCTTCATGTATCCTCATTATGCAACACGCCAGCATATAGCTGCCTGAATCATGTCACCATGCCCATCAATATCTGGCTTGATTCAATGCCATTAGTCCGACTACTACTATGCAGTGTCTGGCCTGCGCGTTAAACCTATTCATCAATATTTCCATCTGTTTATCCCTTCCCTGCCCTTCCCCCTCCTTTCCCCTCCTACCCTCTCTCTGTCTTTCTCTCATTTTGTAACTAACATAAATCCTCCACTCGTCATTTGTTTACTCCGCCTACCTTCTATTCACGAGTCTTTTCTATTGAAACGATGTTGCCAGATGTTTGTTAATGAAAGACGCCGAAACTCAATAAGAAACTCGTCACAATCCAGCCAGATTTAAAAAAAAAAGTCAAAATACACATCTAATTTATATGTAATGCGTATATTTTGCCAGATTTTTGTGACATGAGATGCTGAAGCCGCCAAAAAAAAAAAACCCGCCAACACGCCAAAGAGCTAATTTGGATGTCTGAAAAAAAGAAACCCCGCTGAAATTGGCTGGAGAAAATTCGCTATCTTGGCAACATTGCTGAGTTTTTCACTGCATATGAAAAAGGAAGATGATAGTGGGTGAGGCAATGGTGGAGGACGCATGGGGGGGGGACCCAGTTATAACTGACCAAAAAGCTTCCACACAAGCAGTAGAGGTTGATAAAAAAAAATCTAGAATCCCTTACATCTATAAGGATCTCGGGGGCATATGAAGTGTAGAATTCATCTGTTTCTGTAATCACGGAGTTTTAAGTGTAGAATTCATCTGTTTCTGTAATCACGGCGTATGAAGTGTAGAATTCATCTGTTTCTGTAATCACGGCGTATGAAGTGTAGAATTCATCTGTTTCTGTAATCACGGCGTATGAAGCGTAGAATTCATCTGTTTCTGTAATCACGGCGTATGAAGCGTAGAATTCATCTGTTTCTGTAATCACGGCGTATGAAGCGTAGAATTCATCTGTTTCTGTAATCACGGCGTATGAAGTGTAGAATTCATCTGTTTCTGTAATCACGGCGTATGAAGCGTAGAATTCATCTGTTTCTGTAATCACGGCGTATGAAGCGTAGAATTCATCTGTTTCTGTAATCACGGCGTATGAAGCGTAGAATTCATCTGTTTCTGTAATCACGGCGTATGAAGCGTAGAATTCATCTGTTTCTGTAATCACGGCGTATGAAGCGTAGAATTCATCTGTTTCTGTAATCACGGCATATGAAGTGTAAAATTCATCTGTTTCTGTAATCACGGCATATGAAGTGTAGAATTCATCTGTTTCTGTAATCACGGCGTATGAAGGGATAATGGAACGACAACACCCTTGTCCCGAAAAGCCAAGTAATTATTTAAAGATGGTTTGACTCGGGGGGGGGGGGGCTGGTTGGGAGTTAACAAACTTTTACCAGGACCCGGGTAAGAATTCATTAGTTCTCGCCGATGATCGAACCCAGGACTCTCAGGTCGGCGGCAGTTGAGTATCTTGACCCCCCGCGGCCACCAGTCCCTCAAAATATCAATAGTGCTTACTAGCAACGAAGAGGCAAGGGGAACAATCTTAATGGCGCATATATATAATGTTTAAGAACAGGCTTATTTATTTATCACCGTATCTGTGAAATGAGAATGTAATGAAGTCAACAGTTGCTGATTGTGCAGCACACAGGGAGCCGGACTAGGAAATAGCGTCGAAAGACACCCCCCCCCCTGTTAATTTTTTTTGCACTTTTCAGATTGGGTGGAGTGCGCAACAGTGGCTAACTACACAACACTGTTAGATCCATATCATTTATATGAATATCATGACTCAATCACAGCATTTGATAAAATTTCATAGATTAAAATATCCAACAAATTACTAGATCATTGTGTTATGAAATTGCTATGTGTACCCTGTAAAACCTTTGCATAGAGTTATATCCCCTTAGGCTTGAACGCTGGGCTAGGTTATATTTTGTTTTCGGGCAGATCCGATTTTTTCATGATTTTTTTTTTTAACTGGATTACTGTTCAATTAATTCTTCACTTTCGATTTAACGCAGAACCCGAAACGCTATTATTTATATTGATATTTAATAAAAGTACGTTCCTTATACTAAGATAATTCCGTATTTAAAAAAAATATAACGAGGGATTATGACGTAGGATCAATAACAAAAAAAACAACAGAATTATATCTCTCTTCAAAAGAGTGTTAATAATAACACAATAATAATACAATAATGTAATAGCCTACATTTAGAGATGATGTCTGTTGTTTGAATAACTTCTATGCAGATCAATGTTGAGACTACTGTAAACATTCAAAAAAAACGTGCTTCTAATAAAATGTGCAATAACAATAAAAAAACTCGGTCAGTTTCTAAAGTTTGCGGTCACATTACGTACGACATTTCAGAGCCGGCTTTTAGAACATTTCTTTCTCTTTATTTTTATTACGTTAATAATTTTTTTGCAATTCAAACATTTTGTTAAGAAAATTGCTTATTTCTAATTTCATCTTGTTTTTATTTTTGTTTTTTTAAATTTTATTTATATTTATAACAGCAAAAATTCAATGCTGTGTGATCAAATATACACAAGTGTGTGTGTGTGTGTGTGTGTGTGTGTATGAGTGTGTGTGAGTGTGTGTGTGTGTGTGTGTGTGTGTGTTTATTTAACGTCTTCAATTAAGTCATGAACTTTTCACGAGTGTCCCATAGGCTGAATATTTTATTTATGTTCGGATTTTTGTTTTCTCATTTTCAAAAGTTTAATTTTTAAATGTTATTATATATATTTTTTCTTTCAAGTTCTTTCTTTGAACTAGTTGTTACAGTAATATTACACCAGGCTATCCTGTTGCACAGAATTTATTATTACATTTTGTCAGATTTTTGTTTTCTGTTACAGTTTAGTTTCAGGACTGAAAATTGAAACAAGAACGGACAAATCGATATTAATTTTAAGTTTCAGGTAGCTGTATTGTTAATTAAATGTGTGTGTATGTGTGTGAACCTTTTAGTCAAATCTATTAGAAATTAGTTATGATGTAATGTGTACTGCTCCCATTAATGGTGGAGGAGGGTGGGGGGGGGGGGTTAAATCAGTAATACGCTAGTTTTGTGCTTAGATAGAAGCTAACTTTAGCTAACCCATCAGACATGCGCGATTGAAGACCCTACATACGCAGGAGACTGTTTCCAATTTTTTTTTATAAAAGCCGCTAAAACAATAAGAAACCCACAAAATCAACCAGTATATTAATAAATTTAAAAAAAAAATTACAATTTACATTTATTCTGTATTTTAAACAGGTATTTTATTTTTTTTTCATTTTTTTTTACCTAATAAAAAAAGTTGCAGCTACTAGGGAGAACCTTCATCGGGTTATGCTGCCATCAGGGAAAGTGCTGGCCGGGGGTGGGTGGGGGGTGTCGTCATTTGACAGCAAACTATTTCCATTCTCATTACATTGTCTGAATGTATTATAGCCCCCGATTTATTGATATCAATATTACTATCATCGACCCAGTATTGAAATCTACTTTTGTGTGTGTGTGTTTGTGTGTGTGTGTGTGTGTTCTATATTTAGCACTGTTCAGGTCTACATTGTTCACAATCGAGGTATTTCGTTGTGTGCGGCAGACTGTGGGCGTGGAGAGTGGGCGTCGGCCAGTCTGTGCCCCTCCCCCAACATTTAGTTGGACGAGATTTCCGTTATTATTTCACTGACCCCCCCTCCTCCAAGTTAATGTGTCCTGTTTGTTAATAACTAGCCCTTGGTCTTGCAATGCATCGTCCAGTCTGACCATATAACGGCGAACATCTCCCATTGCCTGAACGTTTTCGCGTTCTCGGCACACAACATTAAATGCCATTAAGTCTGAGTTGCTTTTTTTCTCTATAAAAATGTATAGACGACGGTCATAAAAGGTCATCTAAACTTGCCGGCTGACAAGAGTGATTTACTCGAGGACGCTCATTCAGCTGAAATTATTTATAAACAAAATGATATATATATATATATATATATATATATATATATATATATATATATATCATTCTTCATTTCGTCATTGGCAATATGTTAGACAGACAGACAAACGGAGAGAAAGCCAGGCAGAAAGACCGCAAGTCACATACAGAGATACAGACAGAAGGAGAGATAGAGATAGTTGAATAGATAGATATAGATAGAGACTAGATAGTTGAATAGATAGATATTATATATATATATATATAGATAGATAGATAGATAGATAGATAGATAGATAGATAGATAGATAGATAGATATACATGCTTATTAACAATCTATTTTTCAATCTATCTAACTTAAAGTAGTACTTATGAAATCAAATTAGTCCTACCATCCCTCAATCAAAACATCTAACAAACAAATAAAAAAACCACAACGTTCTGTAAGTATGAACGCAATGACGTATACAGATAATATCAGTAATGCAGACTGTTGTGAAAAGAACCAGACATAGACATATATAAATATCAACGCAACGATATCACGAAAGATGGGCATTCAGCATGAATGTATAACATCAATTTATATCGATACTGTACGCATCGATCTACTATTCATCCGCGTTTTGTCTGACACAATTTTAAAATTAACAAATTACTAGCTGTACCCCGCAAAACCTTTGCATAGAGTTATATCCCCTTAGGCTTGATCGGTAGGGCTAGGTTATTTTTTGGTTTCGGGCAGATCCGATTTTTTTCATGAATGTATTTTAAACTGGAATACTGTTGTATTAATTCTTTACTTTCCATTTAACGCACACTGGAAATGAGTATTATTATATAATATTCCCTTTTATATTACCTAGCAGTGTCTCTATTTATTACAATATATTTCACGAGTATTATTTGTTAGATGGTACTTGGAGAGACCAGCTACAATCTAGGTAATACATTGTATCAGATTGATTTTTCCTTTCTAATCCAGACAGAATTCACTTGTTGTGAAAGATCATCCCCCTCGCCCCATATCTGGTTACATAATTAAAAACATTCTTTATCAGCCTTTCCCATGGCATTATGAGCATTGCATGGCATTATTAACATTGCATGACATTATTAACATTGGATGACATTATAAGCGTTTCGCCATTTGCGACATCTTCGTGATGACATTTCAGAACCGAGTATTCCAACGATAATTTGCGGCATTGAATTATTACCTTGTACATTGTCTAATGTCATTTAGTATATAGATTTCGAATGCATCTCAAATGACATACGTGTCATCAGGCAAAGATATTAACCCAGGGCCTCAAATGTACATCTGTTTTCAACCAAAAGCTCAGTTTCTAAAAAAAAAATGATGTTTTCAATGATGGTTGATTAACAGCATTAGATATAATACCAGCTATAGTACCAGCTATAGCACTAGCAATAACACTGGTTACAGCACCAGTTGTTAGACCTGTTAGAGAACAAGCTGCATTCAGTTATAATACCACTTACTACATGAACTGTAAAACCAGTTGTAACACCAGCTACTACACCAGTTGTATAACAGCAGCTACTACACCAGCATTAAATCCAATTAATAACTACACCAGCTGTAACAGCAGTTACCTCACCAGTTGTAACATCAACATTTATCTGTCCACCATCTTGCCCCAGATAACACATTAGCTACTGTTTCCTATCACTGTCTCTGACAACGTATCCACAACTTATATTGTGTACAATTATAAATCAGCTGAACCCATTCTTCCAAATGCTTGGGGACCCTACCGCAAAATATTTAAGGGGGGGCCTTCTAAAACAAACTCCTCCGGTCCGTGCCCCTAACGTCAAGTGGCCCTTACCGCGGGATACATTGCCTATATATGTGAAGGCCCTGGAACGTTGACCGAGTCATATCAAACTGTCTACAACATCGGCTCCAGATTGGAGCGTTGACCGAACCATATCAAACTGTCTACAACATCGGCCAAAGACCGGAGCGTTGACCGGACCATATCAAACTGTCTACAACATCGGCCCAAAACTGGAGCGGTGACCGGACCATATCAAACTGTCTACAACATCGGCCTAAGACTGGAGCGTTGACCGGACCATATCAAACTGTCTACATTAGTCTACAACATCGGCTCCAGACTAGAGCGCTCGCTGACCAAGACTTCACGCCCGGTCTATACTCAACTTAAAAAAAAAATGATTTCCTTTTACCCCCTCTCCACCACACCACCACCCTCAAGTAATTGTCTGGCTCTTGAAAGCTTCATTCATTCTCCATAAGAACGAGGTAAAAGGGGGAAAAAATATATATGACGCCTGGTGAAATGATGAAAACCATCTCAAGTTATTAATATTCAATGGGAATTTCCATTATATTTTATCTTTCCTCAAAACACGCGTATACGATTGGTTTGGCTCTGCAAATACATGATGGATTTGATGTATGATGGAATAAATATTTCATATATATATATATTTTTGAAAAAGTAAAGATTCAAATATATAGCTATTTTATTTTTTCCCTATTTTGTATGAGTGTCTTTGAGTGTGTATGTATGTATGTATGTGTGTATGTATGTATGTATGTATGTATGTATGTATGTATGTATGTATGTATGTATGTATGTATGTATGTATTTATGTATGTATGTATGTATGCATGTACGCAAGGCCACGTAGCCAGGATTTTTTTTTGGGGGGGGGGGGGGGCTGTGCGGTTTGGGGGGGGGCGCTGTGCGGAGAGTTTTATATAAGAAAAAATTGGAACACAATGATAAAGAAGTATATTTTATAATTAAATTTGATTTTTAGAATTAATTGGGGGGCGGGCTGTAGCCCCCTTAGCCCCCCCTACGGCCTTGTATATACGTATGTATATATGTATGTATGTATGTATGTATGTATGTATGCATGCATGTACCTATGCATGTATTCATGTATGTATGTATGTATTTATGTATGTAGGTATGTTTCTACACAAATTGGAGTCCCTCTGATTATGCACACTCACCAAAGGCTGTCATATGTAGCAGATCCCCTTATGTGACAGGGCATCTTCAGGTAGTTACGGCGATCCTGGCAGTTATCAATAATAGGCTGATATAGTTATCAATAATAGGCTGATATAGTTATCAATATTAGGCTGATATAGTTATCAATAATAGGCCGATATAGTTATCAACAATAGGCCGATATAGTTATCAATAATAGGCTGATATAGTTATCAATAATAGGCCGATATAGTTATCACTAGACACAGTTAAGGGTTAGTGCACGCAGTGTGTTAGTTAGACCAGCAATGTGACCAAGTTATGAGAACCAGACAGCAGGGTATGGGGGAGTAGGGGGGGAATAACTGTTCCTTGTTCAATCTGCCTTTCTTTGTAACCAATCACGAGAGAGATAGATAGAGAGAGAGAGAGAGAGAGAGAGAGAGAGAGAGGGGAGGGACAGACAGACAGACAGATAGAGAAATCAAATGTAGCAAGGGGGGTAGGGTTGTTATATCAACCTGCCGGGTTAATTAAAGATCAAAAGGAAATGAAACTGACAGGACATTGTTTGGTGTGTATTGATTTTACTGTCATGTGCTGTAAATATAGATAGTTTTTGTTGGCAGACAATCATTATTATTATTGTATCGTTGTCTGAGCACAGGTTTTATATGTTTGAATATTTAGTGATTCATCAGTGACAGGCTATGATTATCTTTAGTCAGTTATCGGCTGTGATTATGTTGCGTCATGGACAGAAATGATAATCTAGCGTCAGTGATAGACCAAGATAATCTATCGTCAGTAACAGACCAAGATAATCTAGCGTCAGTAACAGACCAAGATAATCCTGCGTCAGTGACAGGTTAAGATAATCCAGCGTCAGTGACAGGTTAATATAATCCTGCGTCAGTGACAGGTTAAGATAATCCTGCGTCAGTGACAGGTTAAGGTAATCCTGCGTCAGTGACAGGTTAAGGTAATCCTGCGTCAGTGACAGGTTAAAAGGTAGTCCAGCGTCCGTGACAGACTTTGCAAATCTTACGTCAGCAATAGGTTTCGATAATCCTAAGTGACATGTTTTCATACACTAGTGTCAGTGACACGCTGTGATACTGTCGGTTCACTTACATATTGTGATACTCCATCATAAAAAAAGATGAGCTATGACAGTCTAGTCTATATGATAGTCCAGTGTCAGTGACAGGCTATGACAATGATAGTCGTCATTGTAGTCTAATCAATAACGACAAAGCAGGTCAGAAGTTATACAGTGAAATCAATCTGCAGCCTGTGCAGACTGCAGACCACCTATCCAAGCGTTAGAAAGTAAATTATGTTGCCGCCTAGGTGTAACTTTTAGTCCTTATCTGTCACGTGAACTCTAATCGCCCAGGGCCATGAGCACTGTTCTACCCTTGAGAGCAACATACAGTACCAGTGCATGCACAGACGGACGGCATATAATTATTTTCGGCCTAAATGAAAGGGAAATAACCTTAAGGAAGATAGTATTGATCGTAGTAATGATCTCCCTTGGACGTTGTATTATATGTTTTTTTCCGTGTTGCTGTATGTTTGCGCCGGTGTTAAGCTGTATTATATTTGTGTTTCTGTAGCTGTTTGAGTGTGCTGTATTCAAGCTGTATCCATGTATTTATTTGTTTCAACTTTGCTTTTTCTAATGATTCTTTTCTTACATTTATTTTTTTAAGAAAAACGTAATGTGTAATTAATTTTTTCTAAAGTTTTCATCTTAAAATGTTACCTTAAGGGGAAGCATTTTATTATAGGAAAGGCATTTATTAAAATTGAAAAATAAAATTAAAAAAAAAATGAATGCCTGTAGCTAAGTAAAATCTTCCATCGTCTGCTTCAATCGTGGCTGCTTTTTTGGCTGTAAGCAATGCGCTAAGCTTTTGTAAAAAAAAAAACATTTCTTTGTTTTTCGCTTTTCTGTGTGACCTTAACATTTTGTTCACGTGTTTCTATATTTTTTTTCTCCCCTGAATATATAAAGACAGCCCGCCGATAACCTGGTGAGCACGTAATTAGAGATCGCTATTGGCAATGTTGAGTACACGTCATCGTTCCAGCCTCAACAATGACATGAACTGCACCAAATGACATTCACTTGTCTGACATTTTATTGCCATCACCATGCGATTCGAAACCTACCACCAGCTTTGTTCTGAACTCTGATCTCTTGACGACGGGCTCCATTGAACGGTCCTAGAAAGTCAATTTTTTTAAATATCTTTGTAGAATGGCTGCCGGTGTGTTATTTCTGTCGGTGTGTAATGGCTGCCGGTGTGTAATGGCTGCCGGTGTGTAATGGCTGTCGGTGTGTAATGGCTGCCGATGTTCAATGGCTGTCGATGTGCGATGGCTGTCGGTGTGTAATGGCTGTCGGTGTGCAATGGCTGTCGGTGTGCAATGGCTGCCGGTGTGCAATGGCTGCCGGTATGTAATGGCTGTCGGTGTGTAATGGCTGTCGGTGTGTAATGGCTGTCGGGTTCATTTGAAAGTATTTCATACGTCTCAAGAGTATTATAATTAAGGATACAATCATCTGCGTGTCGTGAGTATCCATGATTGTTGTCGTCCGTTAGGTGACATCTGTGACAGCAAGAATAAACAGTGGAAGAAACCTACCCAATGTAGAAGTCGTCTGTCACTTTCTAGGCCAGGGGTTGGCAAACTTTTTGACCCGCGGACCCCGATAGGCCCTTAGTTTAAACAGATGGATAGATCAAGAGAATCTGGGTAGAGCGCTAATATTGAAAGAGTGAAGCAGAGTGCGGGTCTGACCAAATAGTCAGTACTTGGCCCTAAGGAAAGTGGTTTTATCTTAAATGAAGCCAATCTGGTCTTTGATAATTTTTTTTAATGCAAGGGGGCCACTAATAGAGTCTTCCCCCCTCCCCCTCCACCCCAACTGATCTTTGCATGGCGCGCTCAGAAAAAAAAACAACAGCATAAGAACCTCTTTGAACATGTGATGTTATTGAATCTTGGAATTATTTGAGTAAGATTTTCATTTTTTTTTCTTTCTATGTCCACTATCGAGATATATGGTTCTGTTATTTCCTTTATGCGTTTTAGTGTTGTTATTTTTTCTAACTAGTCGCTGGGTTTAAGGATATAAAAGTAAAACTCAGAAATGATAAAAAAAAAACCTGTTACAAATGATGTTTCATTTGGCTGAAGAGTTGCCAAGGGAAGATAATTGAATACATTGTCTAGATTAAAAAAATGTCCGGTCAAACCAGAGGTTGATTATTATTTTTTTCTTTGTTTGTCGAGGTTTTGTTTTTCTTTTACACTTTAGTCAGTTGACTTTTTAAAAAAAAAATGACCTGAGAAGCTATGGTCAGTTGCGGTCAGCTGGTAGGTCCTCCCGGTCAGCAGCGAGAAAAATCTTCATCCTGTTAATAGCGGTCAGTCGGATTGATTAATATCGGCAGACAGAGTTGTTGTTGTTGTACTTGTGGGCGGTGGGGGGAGGGGGCGGTGGCCTATACTGGTATTGACGGGCCAGGCCACTTCTGTGTTATGTCGGTGACCAAGTGACCGTTGGCCAGCCTCCCACCGTCATCTTAGACGTGGATAGAGTGTTATGTGTACTTCTGAGGAGAGACATTTTCGAATCTGGGGGATTCCCGTTCCCCCGTTAAACATTTTAGAGTTTGACACATGGGCGAGTCGGAAAAATAGAAATAAAAAGAACAATGTTACTGACTAAAAGTATGGACGTGAGGCAAGGCTTGAGAGACTTCCACATGTTCCGTTTCAGTGTGGCCGGATTTTTTTTTCACGAATAGCTTCGAAACTTGATTGTTACAAAACAAAACGGGGCAAAATATCTCCCCGGTTGAATGAAAGTATTAAAAACAAGTGTTGAAATTTACTGCTATTTTTAGATTTCATGCGTCATTTGTTATTGCTTTTTCGTACTACAATGCGTTAAACCCCGCCCCAAAACCAACCGACACTACAGTAAGTTAAAATTCCCGCCTGAGCCAGAAAAATACCTCCATGAATGAAGAGAAACTCGCCAATCTGGCAACGCTAGTTACGTTGATAGCAATACTTGCTGACATTCACCTGGCTCACTTGAAGCGTGTTGAAAAGGTTTAACTACTGTTTCATTCATCAAGCCGTGGGACGAGTGGTGTAGATATTCGAATGTCGACCTGAGAGTCCTGGGTTCGATCATCGGTGAGAACCATGGGAATTTTTCCAGGTAAATCTGTTTCAAAGTCGTCCCACAAGTCCACCAAGCTATAAGTGGGTACCTGACTTTTTGTTGGGGAAGTAAAGGCGGCTGGGCGTTGTGTCAACCACACCGTCCCTTTATATGCCGAGGTTGTAGAAACAGATAAATTCTACACTTCATCTGCCCCGATGGCCTTCTAGGGCTAAGGGAATTTTACTTTTTTTTTTACACCCATCAAGCTAATTGTGACGTATATTGAGCCATGCATTTTGGACGAAATAATATAAGTTTAATCCATCAAATCTATAAAAAAAATGACAAATTGTAGAGTCTACAACGGCTCAACTTGTACACTCGTCAACTAGCACCTGTCCCATACGATAAACTCTTTACTGTCGGTTAACTCCCTTCTCCGCGTTCACCTACAACCACCTTCCTTCTATAATCCCCCTGATCTCCTCAACCAATTACAGTCAAGCTCCACTGGTCACACTGGTCACTCCGGTCTCTCACCATTCACGATTTTGATCTTCCACCCTTTTCACGATCAAATCAAACCCACGCCATGCCATTCAAACACGCTAACTGACCCAACACAGGTCTCACACCCACATATAATATTCAGTCAGCAGATATTCTGCTGCGCGACTAACAAATACACAACACAAGGGATGAATTTATTCGACAACTATTTCAAATATTTAGGTACTTGATGTTTACAGAAGTTATTCAGTAATTCATATTTACTGCCAGTGCACTCTTAATTTAATCATAATTTAATCATAGATTATTTTAAGACATCAAAATTCGACAACCTACGATCTCATCCTCCTCCACCACCACCACCCACGTGACGCAACGCTCGAGATAAAAACGCCAAGTTATAAAGCTAATCTTTTATTTTTTCAACTTCCGTCCATCACGCGCTGGCGCAAATATAAAAAAGCTGTGATGTGAATGGAATATCCAGATGACGTAAAAAGGAGATGACTTCACTTCCGGCAAGGCAGCGCAAACCTCTCATACTGTCTTTACGTGGATTCACCAGTCTGGATGGCGGATTTGTGGCTGATTTGACGAAAGTGAACTAGTCGCTTAGTAGAATGAGCAAAGGAGATGGACGCAGGTGTAGCCCTCAATTTACAGATAGTTTGAAATCAGGGTCGTGCATAGCCTAGCCGTCTCCCGGGTTGAAACATTGATTATTAAAGCGCTTTTTTTACCGAATATATTAGGCCTATTAAATATCGACATTTTAAATAGCCATTTTAAAAATACTAGTTTTTTAAAAGAATGGTTGAGAATTATTGTTTATTAAATATGGACATTTGAAATAGTCTTGAAAATATGTATTCCGGTTTTTTGTTAAATTTTACTTACAACATTTACGTTGGATAAGGCATTAAGCAAGTGCATAATCATTTAAACTTTAAGTATCAAGATTATTGAACAATGCACAAAGAAGTGTCTTATATTATTACACAGTTATAAGAAGCAGTGCCATATATGATTACATGATATAACAAACAGTACCATGTATATTACAAAATATATTTTACACAGTACAAGTAGTTGCGCGATCGAATCCAAAGGCAAACTAGCTGAGCCCTGCAAAACCTTTTGGCATAGAGTTATATAATAAAAGGGTCGACCGGTAGGCTAGGCTATTTTTTGGTTTCGGGCAGATCCGATTTTTTCATGATTGTATTTCGTAAACCGCAAATACTGTTGTATTAATTCTTTACTTTCGATTTAACGCAGAATCCACACCGCTATTATTTTTATAGATATTTTTTATTTCATACGCAATACTCTAGATGGCCTTCAAGCTGCTAACATCATAATCATTTGGTTTTACAGCCTGTATGGAGATAGATCTGGCCTGAAGTGCAACAGTACTCCAGTTTTCCTGACCAATGGCAGTTTACTCACCTGTCTCACTCATTATTTCATGGCATTTTAATCCACCTTCAAGAAGCTATCATGATGGCCTTATCGTAAATCATACAGTGATAACCTTTGTTTCTATAAGAATTACATCTTAAAGTTGTTGTCCACTGGCGGTGCCCACGCCACACACGCAAGCACACACAGAGGGACTGGGGCAAATCATTAGTCACAATGGGACATTCGGAAAAATTTACTCCTCAATTATTCATTGGAAAAATTGTGTATTCCCTCAACTATTTCCTATCGACATTTTTGAAAACCTGTTCAATCCTAAGACATTTTTCCTTCTTAGATAAAAACCTAACGTTGAGACATGCAGTGATCCAATGAAACATTAAAAGACAAAAAAAGTTCAAGGTCAATATATTTAAATGGCGAAATAATTTTAGAACGGCTTACACGAATGTCATAACAAAAATTTAAAAATTAAACGAAATTCAAGCTGTTTTTTTTTTTAAGTTAAAAAAATCTGTTTTTAAGGGTTAGGGTTAAAATCGGATTCTAGTGGCTGCCGCCCAGTTGTTTTACGCCCTACAGTGGGCCATAGTACGGAGCGGCCCAGGTTTCATGGATTGAAATGATTGTATACGCCAAACAACAGTAACGACGATGGTTGGAGTGAATTGTTGAACGAATTAGGATTACGGTGTACACCCACAACGTACTGGTCGTTGAAGAGATTTCCACTAAAACGGCTTTTTAAAACTACACCTCCGTAAAGAAAAATATTTGTATAAAAAACTTTCATATAATTGATCATGTTTTTTAAAAATCACCTATTGGCAACAAATCAATAAAACTGCAAGCCGGGTAAATCAGTACGTAAACATTGTGCGTTTATTTTTAGGATTTAAAATGAAAACAAGTTCAACAAGTCAAATTGTCTACCCCTGATGCTTATTACCTCGCCTATAATTTATATAATACAAAAGTCTTGATCAAAAGATTTGCAATCATTTTATTGCCCGAAGACATCATGAAAACAAAATTTAAAAAAGAAATCTCTTTTTTTATTTTCTCTCTGTTGAACAGGTTGAAATTAAGTTTTCGTCCAACTCACACTTCAATTTCATAGAAAGTCAAGAGATAATGATTTAAAGAAGAAAATATCTTGAGATATTAATTTTCAAAGTTGCTTTAAAAAAAAAATCTTCTCAGAGATTATCAAAACATCAGTTTTTTTTATCAAAGAAATTCAGAATTGTATGGAATTTAATATCCGTGCCATAGTCGGTCTTTTTTTTTGTGGAGTAAAGGGAACACCTAGGAGGACATGGGCAAAGTAACTTTTGAGGACCTATTAGTTTGTGGGTTGCGCAGTAGAATATCTGCTGTCAGAATATTATAGGTGAATGTGAGAGCTGTGTTCGGTCAGTTAGCTGGTTTGAATGGTAGTGAAGGGTTTCGACCGTGAAAAGGGTGGAAGATCAAAGTCAGAATGGAGAATGACAATCGGAGTGACCAGTGTGACCAGTGAAGCATGGCTGTATTTGGCCCAGATCCTGTACACAACACTAGGCAAAGGAACATTTAGAGATCCTAGGGAAAGAAACATTTAGAGGACATATGCAAAGGAATATTTAGAGGACCTAGCCAAAGGAACATTAAAGGACCTAGGCAAAGGAACACTTAGAGGACCTAGACAAAGTAACATTTAGAGGACCTAGACAAAGGAACATTTAGAGGACCCAGGACAACATTGGGCCCCTAACAATCTTAAGAATATGAGCCAAAGCGTTTACCTCCAACTGTGAAGTCCCGTTAGATAGATGAATAGAGTGATGGATGTGTAGATGGATGGATGGATGGATGGATAAATGAATGGATGGCTGGATGGATTGATGAATGGATGTGCAGATGGAATGATGGATGAACATGATATTGAAAATATAGCTAGTTTATATTTCTCTGTACTATGTATCTCTCTCTGTATTATTCACCACAGTATTGGCTTTCTCAAACCCCCCTCCCTCCCCCCCCATTCCTGTCAAAACTAAATCTCCAGATTCATTCATACAGACCCGTACAAATGAATAGGAAAAACTAGGCAGCTGGACCCACCCCTGCCCTAAAGGCAACGCTTACCAGCCTGTTTTTTTTTCCCGTGACCCCAGGCTACATAAGAGAGTTGACATTATGAGTAGGCTTGCATCGCAAGAGGGCAGGCCCGTCACTGGGAAGGGAAATCTGAGCATTTACTTCATCGTCAGGGGGAAGGAGTGGTTGGAGGGTGGGGAGAGTCGGCAGTCAACCATTATTTGCGACCCGAGATTCGCGAGCTTGTGGCATTCACAGCAAGTGTTTTGCACTTATTAATTTATGCAAATGTACCTTTTTTCAGAGCTCCCCCTGGGAGTACTTTTTCCTTAATTCCTGAGAATGATCTGGGCCTAGCTCCCTGCCCATCTCCCAAATAAAAATTAAATACGCTGGAACGACTCTGCTTATATGCAATCCTTGCGCACCCCCCCCGGGCCACCCTCGAGGTTATCACTGCCTGACGCCTATAAAGCCATGGCCGAGTAAATCAATAAATACACCTTTGTGGACCAACGTCACACTGTTAGATAGCTCAACTGATGTGATCAGATTACATACTGCCAGGGACTCTCATAATTATTCATTCTACCCCTCTCTCTCTCTCCTCTTCTCTCTCTCTCTCTCTCTGCTTCTGTCTTTTCTGGGATTTTTCTGTTTGAATCATTACTCTTTTCCCCCCTGTCCTTCTCTCTTTTTCAAGCCCCCCCTCCCCTCCATCGTTCTCTCTCTCTCTCTCCTCTCTCTCCTCTCTCTATCTCTCTCCTCTCTCCCATCTCTCTGCTCTCTCCTCTCTCTCCTCTCTCTCTCTCTCTATCATGTCTCTTTTTATGCTTTTGTCTTTTCCTCTACCGGTATTTATTATCATTCCTCTGTGTCATACTTCCCCCCCATTCTCTTTTACAGCCTCTCTCTGTACCCTTCTCTGTGCTTAGCTCTTGTTTTCTTTCTCTCTCTCTCTCTCTCTCTCTCCTCTCTCTCTCTCTCTCTCTCTCTCTGTTTTTTTTCTAATCCAATCTGCCTCAAAATAACAAACTCCAAACTAACAGCCTGAACTTACTAATGAAATGGGAAGCACACAAAAGGAAAATTACAAGGTGCACAAATGTCAGCCGTAAGAGGTGGGGTGAAGGAGGGGTGGGGAGAGGGGGAGATGCAGTCACATGACCCTAACAGGTGGTGGAAGGGTCGGGACAGAGGAATGATTGTTATTTTCTTTTCGTAAAAAGTAGGGCATCGGTGATAAACTAAAGGGCGATAACCAATGGGGGATATCAGGCATCAGGGGATGGAAGGGGGGGAGCTGCAACTCCGAGAACCTCATAAGTATTTATTGCGGCTGGATCATTAAATCTGAACCAATAAAATGACGTAGCGTCTGAGACTTTTTGTTTTTGTTTATGGTCTCCAAGAGATCTTGCAGCTCTCAAAGTTTTCTATAGAATGTTTCTCTAAGAGGAACCTGATACTTTGTTCTAATTTGGTGTGGGCCGTGTGGCCCGCTGGGGGTGAGTCGCATTGACTTCTGCTATAGTCCCCCATTCCCCCCCAAGGATGGACAACTCCAGGAGGAGTGTCCAGTCACCTCTAACTATGTCTCCCGAAGACCCTCCATGGCCAGTGCGCCATTGGATGTGGTGGGGGATGAAAGAAAAACATAAAATACACTGACCTATGAGTGGTTTTATAGGATCAGAAAGATCTTGTCATTTCAAACACTTTACCGACATAAATACTGACAATAAGACAGTCACATATTCATAAAATGAAAACCAAACATTAGCACATAAAATACTTCTTTGTGGAAGATACTAGGTTAACACATAGAAGTCGAAATGGTGACAGTCACTGTTTAACATGTAAGGCTCTGTCTGCGTGGATAAAAGACTAATAAAGGCACGATGGAGCAAAATTTGATGTGTCTTGTTATTGAATAGTGTATTGTCATCGGAAGCAAAGGAAGTTTACAAAATTTCAAAGAAATCGAATGATGGGAAGTGGGCTGAAAATCGAATACAGAATTCCATCCATACATTATTATGTATATTGCTAGACTAGTACTAGTTGCTGGCTTTAATACTTTTAGTCCATACGTATTCACTCACACAGAGTTTACAGCAACCACAGTATATGCAGCACCTGCAGTATACAGCACAACATTATACAAACACCGCAGTATACAGTACCATAGTTATAGCACCACAGTATACAGCACCACATTATACAGCACCACGTTACACAGCACCACAGTATACAACACCGTAGTATACAGCAGTATACAGCACCACAGTATACAGCACCACATTATACAGCACCGTAGTATAAACACCGGAGTATACGGCAGTATACAGCACCACAGTATACAGCACCACATTATACAGCACCGTAGTATACAACACCGGAGTATACGGCAGTATACAGCACCACAGTATACAGCACCACATTATACAGCACCGTAGTATACAACACTGGAGTAAAGTACGGCAGTATACAGCACCACAGTATATTAAGCACCACATTATACAGCACCGTAGTATACAACACCGGAGTATACAGCAGTATACAGCACCACAGTATACAGCACCACTATTATACAGCACCCACAGTATACAGCACCACAGTATACAGCACCACAGTATACAACACCGTAGTATACAGCAGTATACAGCACCACAGTATACAGCACCACAGTATACATCACCACAGTATACAGCGCCACATGGGGGTAGAATAATACCACCACCGACCAATATTAATCTAGTGCCCCACTATCATTATACTTTAATCAATACCAACGGAGCTTCAACGATTTCCCTTTCCTGTGGGAAATAAGAGATCTGACTTACAGATATTAAAAACGTCATCTGTATGGGATGTTGACTAGTAGAGGGGGGTATGGCAAGTGGAGTGGGAGGAGGTAGTGGTTTGATCGATGACACATTTTTTTTTGCAAGATTTAGAACATTTGCATTTTTTATTAATCTCGCTGTAATTTCCGACTTGTTTGAAGGTTCTCAAAACTGGCTCACACCTCAAGCAAACTCTTACCATCGCGAACTCTCACCTCGCAAACTATCACCTCGCAAACTCTCACCTCGCAAACTCTTCACTTGGCGCTCAATTTGATATTCGAAGCTGAATTCTCTAAGTATAGTTTTAAATAATTTGAAACAATAAAAGATATTCCAATGTTAAAGTGCAAGATCTTAATAAGATTAACTTAGATAATTTGTTTGGTTTTTATAATTTCCTGCAAATTTTTATCTTTGAGAACGTTTAGAACCATTGATTAGACAGTGTGTTTTTAGTGCTCTTCCTCCATCCAAACCAAGCCCCACACAGTGCAATGGTCATGAAAGCAACGACGAAGATCTGCCCGTTAGTTAAATACGAAAACCTACAGCCCACAGATAGGGTTCACAAACCTACAGCCCACAGATAGGGTTCACAAACCTACAGCCCACAGATAGGGTTCACAAACCTACAGCCCACAGATAGGGTTCACAAACCTACAGCCCACAGATAGGGTTCACAAACCTACAGCCCACAGATAGGGTTCACAAACCAAATGACCACCATCAAGCCATCCAATAATGTCCATGTAGTGATGTGATATTTAGACAAAGCCGCAAGTGGGACAGTTTCTTATGGTTTCCTTCTTAAATCTTACCATTGCCAAGAATTCATTTGGAGGCAGAAAGGGAGAAACGTGTTAGTGTTTAGAACAACACACACGATTCACCGGCTTATGCCGTGTACTCATTTTATTCAGCTGGTCATAGGTCATGTTATGATGCAAAGCACTTGCAAAAAAAAAAAGGGTAAACTAGTGAATTTTCTATTTCTTTTTTTTTTTTAATTAGACTTTCCTAATTAATTAGATTATATTACAGATTGAAATAAAAAGCGTTTGTAATTACAATATAGTGAATTAATTATGTCACTACATTAAGAAGTAATAAATTATACATACACAAATAATCTATACATCTAGATGAGAGTCATCGCTTATATTTTAATTAATGGTACATACATATTTTAATGATATAAAACTTCCTGTGTTAAAACCTGAAGTTTCATTGTCTGAGATTTCTGTCTTCGTTCATTCTATATGTGTACGTATTTTATTTTTATGCGCTCTAGAACGGGAATGTATGGGGGGAAGTTAAGGCAAATAAAAAGTTTGGCAGGAAAATAGACAAACAAAACAACAAACAAATAAACTTGTCATTTTCACCTCACTGGAAATCAATAAACATAAACAGACTTTAAAAAAAAAATAAAGAAATATATTCGTAATAGACCATCGAAAACTAAGATTATTGTAAATCAGACAATAAATATTGTACTTGAAGCAATGAAAAAAAAAATGATGAAATAAAATAATTAATAATATTCTTATTTTTCAAATATATTTCGAAAAAAAAATCATAATGGATGTAACGTCATTGTATTGTTCAAAGAATTACACTTGATTTATACATACACACAAAATATTGTTTTATAATAAACAAGAATGGAGAACTTATTTCCAGACACATTACATTGATCTGACATTATAAAATGTCAGTTGGCAATACGTTACAACATTTTAAACTTAAATAAACTGTTTGTGTTCGTCGTTACATACCAAAATGGACACTACAGGGGGTTAGCCCTATTGAAAAAAGAAATGATTTTTGCTAAACTTGTTTCATCTGCCACAAATTGGACTTTACTTATTTTTGTTTTTTTCACACTTTGATATTATTAAAATTCTTTGAATGTGTAAAATATCATTTTTTTAAATCTCCAGCCATCAGCGAAATATTTGAATTATTTGCACAAAATGTACCCTGCAAAACCTTTCCATAGAGTTACATCCCCTTAGGCTTGATCGGTTGACTATGTTATTTTTTGGTTTCGGGCAGATCCGATTTTTTTTTCATGATTGTATTTTAAACTGCAATACTATTGTTGTATTAATTATTTACTTTCGATTTAAGGCAGAGCCCAAATCGCTTATATATATATATATATATATATATATATATATATATATATATATATCAAGTCACTGTAAGGATGGGCTGTTATCTCTTATAAACCAATCTGGGGAGGTTTTTTTTTCTTTTAAGTGCTACTGAATGGAACATCAACCATGACCTGAAAAATCCCCTTGCTTCTCACCGGAGATCGAAACCGGGACCCTCAGGTTAACAGTCGAGCGCCTAACTGCCCGACCACCCGTCCGCCCTTAAATTGTATTATGATGACATTTATGTTGATTTCGCTCAATGCGATCAGTTAATTTTTCAGAGCGTCAAATTTTTCTCTTCTGTACTTAACCACACACAAGCTTAATTGTCTTATATCACTAAATTTTCTATTGTTTTTTTTTATTCTCCAGGTAATGGTTACATTGAAGGGTCAGAGCTGGACCGATTCTTGTATGAGCTGGTCACTAGCGTCAACACTCAGGATGTTGGACCCGAGGTGAGAAAATTGGACATATATAGTTAGACTACCACCCTAAGATGTGAAGAAAAGTTGCCGATCCTTTGTGTCTTTTTTATGTTTGTGTATTTTTTTTTCTAGGGGACTAGGTGGGGGGTCAAGTATAATACAACTTTAGGGTCCTGATTAATAGAGGCTGATCGGTTTTGGGGGGGGGGAGAGTAACGCCATGACTTTTCCATAAGAATGACTCTGCATATAGAATGACGGAGATGGTGGGGATCAACTTAAGGCATGACCTATTTTATCACCTGGGCGGCATTTTCACCGCTTTAATATAATTAGGTCCGTAAATGGGTCGGCATTTATAAAAATTATATATATATATATATATATATATATATATATACATATATATATATATAAACTTATATACATATTAAAGTGCGCATTTATGTGAGTTGAGGGAAAGGGAGTTGGTTTTAAATTGATGATAGATAAAAAGATTAAATAAAAAATAGATAAATAGATTAATTCATTTGATGCTCGATTGTAAAACAGATTTTGATTGTTTTCATATAAAGTGTGAGTTTGAGAAATGAAATACATCATCATGATTGTCACTCATCATCTTAACTATCATCATCACTATCATTTTTACTAATATCATCATCGCTAATTGTCATTATCATCACTGTCATCATAATCCCTATCATTATCACTGCCATCGTTATCATACACCTAACCGATGTGGTCGTTGGGGAGGAGTGGGGACCAAGAGACAGATTAACAGACAGATTAACAGACAGATTAACAGACAGATTAACAGACAGATTTCTCCATTGTCGCCAATCCTGAGCGGTCGTCTTTAAATCATTCATTGAAAGACAGATAGATGAAAAAAATTACTCTTTATAAAAAAATAGACGGATTGTTTCCATCTGAATGATTGTGTGGGTGCTCCTCAACTGCAGCATTGTCACCAAAAAATTATTCTTATTCGCCCTACTTCGCCCTCTTGCATAGCGGTCAACAGCTACTAATACCCGACCCTATCTCATGCTTTTTCACTTTCATAAACACACGGGCACACACACACAAACATATATATATATATATATATATATATATATATATATATATATATTAGGGCTGCTGATTAAACTGCGTTAATTTGCGATTAACGCGTCAAAAAAAATTTGCGATTAAAATTTTTAACGCAACATCTAAATACGTTAATTTGACCGAAATGCTGAAAGTTCAGAATAGCGCCAAATCGATAAATAAAGGAATTTCATCATATTAAATTCTGAAGTTAAGGTCCGTTCACCTACAACGTATATCTACTACCCCCACCCTGCGGCATTTCGCACACACACACATACACACCCACTAGTAAAATAATAGTAAAATAAAATGAAGATGTTTTTTTGATATATTATCGTCCTTCGACAAGTAAAACTCTGGGTTCTCCCGGTCGATGTAAAAACAGAAACTTTTCATTCATTAGTTTACAATATATACTGTAGTGTATTAGTGGAGGTACAAGAACAAGTGTTTACTCAACCCGGTTAAAATTTGATCAAAATAATGAGATGCTAGAAATTTTGAATCATCATTTATTTCCATAATTTTATCGCACTTGATAATACAACATCTTGCTGGTCACGTCTGAAACAGCTGCACTAATAGTTTCATATACTTGACACTTGTATATAATCAATGTCTAGGCTTAGATGATGCACACATCTGTACAACCAGACAGTGGTTGTAATTTTCAGAACGAAGTGGCTACGGATACAGCCAACGCGCATGAGCTCTGGCGCTTAGACGGACTATTTTTTTGTGGGCGCTTTAGGGTTAAGGATAGGGTTAGGGATAGGGTTAGGGTTAGGGATAGGGTTAGGAGCAAAATCAAATCTGGACCACGAAATCCAGCAAGATGTTATTCGGGTTGCCACTGGAAATCAATCTAGATCTGTGATTAACAACAGAATTGATGACTTGTACCACCAAGAGCGGCAAAACGTTTCTCAAGCTATTTCAGTATACAGTATTTTTTCGATGAAATATGCGTTAATTTGCGATAAAATTTTTAATTATGCGTTAATTTCGATTAAATTTATTAATACAACAGCAGCCCTAATATATATATATATATATATATATATATATATATATATATATATATATGTTTATAAGATTCAGCAGCGATCATCTGAAGGAAGTGGAAAGGGTGGTAATTTGTGCCGCTTGAATGGGAGGATATGTTACTCCGAATCAACTCTAATTATCTCCTCCAGTCGGTACGATCATCACAGTTCGGCTGGCGCCATTCAAGTTCCCCTGAAAACAAAGTATAAGTTGACCTCTGACCATATGTTTTAAACTTTTTTTATCTGTAGAACTAAGCAAGTCAATTATAAGAAAGAGCTAGTGTGTACTGTTATAAAAAAAACAATCAAATAGATATCCATAGGTATGACTGTGTTCTTAATATTGAAAAAAATTCTTTGGAACTTTATGAAAAGTTATGTTTGAACAGTTAGAAATTATCGATATTCAAAAACTATAAGAGGGGCCTCACAAGCATCTGTTAAATTGGGCTGTAGCTAACAGTCTAAAATTCCAGCGAGTCATATGTACCCATCTACATCTTCTTTGGTACTTCCATAGTCAATATAACCATTGGGTTTGACAGGCGGCACTGCCGAAGATGGTGGAGTTTTGGTTGTTCGGTGTAGTCATGCCTGTGAAGGTTATCTGGTGTAGTCATGCCTCACAGAAGGTTGTTCGTGTAGTCATGCCTCAGAAGGTTGTTCGGTGTAGTCATACCTCAGAAGGTTGTTCGGTGTAAATATGCCTCAGAAGGTTGTTCGGTGTAGTCATGCCTCAGAAGACGAACTAAATCCGTATGAAATTAGTTAAATTCCTAACCTTTCAGTTTTCGAATCATTATTTTTCCTTGTAAATGATTTATAATTAAAGAATTTCCAACACATAAAAACTTTAATTTTCAAAGAAAGTTTTTGACGCCGGTTAAAGCTGGCATTATTATTTGTACATACTTACAATAGAAATCATTTTACCTCTGGAGGCTGTGATCATATCCAGTCCTTAACTACACCAGAATAATCGAGATTATAATAATATATAATTGTTGGTTCCATGGTAGTAAAGATATATCTTGAAAGGCGCCGAACTAGAATGAGGTGCCGAAGCAGCGCCATTAAATATGTTTACACTTTTCAGATTTGCATCAGGGCGCCTTAAAATGTAACTCGTACAGGGCGCCACAGGAGCTAGCTACTGCTCTGTTTTCCAACACCCCTTATCATTCAATCTTATCTTTTTTTTTAATAACTGAGTCTCAACAAAACAGAAATCCAATTACTGGGCATGAGGCCGAAAAATGAATATTTTGGACTTTTTAGAAGGCTAACGTAGAAATACTTAAGACTCTAGGGGCTAGCGTTGATAGAAGATATAATAGACTGTCAACATGCGATACAACAACGTGGATACCAAAAATTATTGAGGCATTGTTTGCCGTTGACCTGACAGAGCGCCCAGCGTTATTTTATCAACATTGTGATTCTAACGGAAGGATTCGATGAATCGATTCAATGATTCGGCTTGATTTTTAATTCATTTTTTTTTCTTTAACTTCATGTTTTTGACTGTCTGCCTACCTGGATTACTTCATGCCAGGTTAAGGCTTAGCGTGGTTTATTTATAATTTTAAAGAACTCCCTGTAATGATGAGATGTTTATCTTCTAAGCAGCGTAAGCAAACTTTTTTTTTAAACCCATACATTGACACAATGATATATTTACTAGCTGTACCTGCAAAACCTTTGCATAAGAGTAATATTCCTCAGGGGTTTGATCAGTAGGTTAGGTTATTTTTGGCTTCAGATCAGATTCGATATTTTCATGATTTTACTGTTATTTACGTTTGAAAATTTTAAACTGGAATACTGTTGTATTAATTATTTACTTTTGATTTAATGCAGAACCCACACTGCTGTTATTTATTAAGATCAGTAAAAAAGAACTCCCGAGTGTGAGGTTGGCCAACAATGTTTTGTATTTTTCTACGAAAAAATTTGAAATAGTTTTATTGAGTGATATTACTATAAGATTAATAAATATTTATTTAATAGTAGTTGAAAATTTAATACGGAACTAACAAGGCAGATAACTAATTTTTAAAGTGTTAGTGATCAAAAATACTATATCGGACAGCTGTTTAGCAGGTCACGCATTTTGAATATTTAAATCAGAATTAATATAAATTTTAGCGTTGAGTGCAACGTAGATGAAAAGCTACTCCAGCTGTTTATGTAAGAAACAGTAGAGATTAAAATTGAGACAATTACCCCTTTGTTTGTAATCAGCTCGTCTACGCTGCTTGCCACATTGGAAGCAAGATACAAACTCCTGGAGATGGAGAATACAATGCAGACCGCCAGCAGAGTCTTGGTCGTCCTTGCGGATGATGCAGTTTTCTTAGAGGTGGACATCGTCAGACGTTTTTGCTGAGCCAGCTTCACCTTGACAGAAATTATTATACAGCCCACTATGACGAACATCAACGGGAAATACGTGAATAATGGTTGCACGATAAATAAATCTATGTCCGAGAAATTTTCTGGGAGATCGTTGGTCAGATATGCGAAAGAGACATTATTAACGCGAAAATAATTAAAACGTGAGAAACTCACCACGTACACGGAATACGGCAACCACATGAAAAATGCTAAAGTTATCGCTAGCCATGTCCTTGTTGGAGTCACCATACTTGTAAATTTCAAAGGGAAGTAAATGGCCAGAATCCTCTCCGTTGTGATGAGAACACATATGATGGAGCTGACTGATGTCCCCAGAAATAAGAAGAAGGTAAAAATTAAACTGGAGTTGTAGAAATATAGACTCAAGTCCGTGTCATATTCCCACACGAAGTAATACGTGCTTGGCAGTAAGGTGTGAAAAATGTGGCCATGTTTCCGAAATTGATGGCCCCAAACAGGCAACAGCTGTCCGAGACGGACAGCCCTAGCAATAGAATGTTAGAGCTGGTCTTTAACCCGCTCTTGATGAGAATCAGGATGGACATAGTGTTGCCGGCCAAACCTGTCACCCCGATGATGGGATTGATTGCAAGTGTAGTGAAGTACATCATGTTGCCTGCAATGTCTCTCAATGGATCGTCCGTAATTGGCTGAGCTTGGGGAATCGTCTCAGTGTATTGAGCTACCGTTGTCAACCTAGACCTTGTAGATTCTTGAAACGACATGTCCATCAGAAGTTTGCACTAGTCAATCTAAGGATGCGGCAAATAAATACTTTTACATGGAAATGGCTGACTCCTTTTATAGTTAATTATAAATTTTCAATCCAAAAACTCGCATCAAGTGTAAAATATTTCGTAAGAAATCAGTCCAAAAAGTAGCCCTTTTTTTGAGGATCTTTATTACATAAAAACACGAGGCCGTTTGGTCATTCGTATGACATTAGGCTTTATACTTTAAGATAGCGAAATCTTCCAATATCAAGCTGTTTAGTTCCATAAGTTCAAAAGTCCTAAAATGTAGTTCTTTCAAACAAAAAAATCAACGTAAATAAACGCCATTATTCTTGTTCGATTTCACTTCATTTTTTTTTCAGTTGAAAGAAAAAATAATAATCAATGTGCATCAGAAATAGTATCACAGTGCTACAAAAAATCTTGTTATCTACAAAATCAACTTCTTTATAAATATCTTTATTCTTTAATTCTCAGACCCTTAAAATTTCAAATCAACAACCGACGCAGTTTTGCAGGTATAGTGTTCGTACGACTTACATTACCGTTCCGTCATGCATCGATGCTAAATGGCTTCTGTAGGTGACAAGTCAGTTTTTATAACGAAGTTTTGGACTTTTTTGACCCTGAAATCATTTGACCTAATTTTAAAAAGCGTTTAGCTATAAGTGAGGTATCAATGTAAATGGTAAACAGTTTTTCTCTCAAGTGGCTTCATTTTCAATTGGTCTTTCGAATAAAGGTAAAAGACAATAACACATTTGTATCATCTAATAAGTGCATCAAGTAGTCTATTTACAAACAGTTCCAGAATTAAGTAAAGCGATAGAGTATCAAACGCTACCCAGATCTATTTTACTGTTGACATTTCACTTTTAAATTTTTTACTGAGTTCACTTTTTATGCTTTTATTTACACAAACTTTATAGTTGTATGATCCATTAAGATGGCACAATTTATGAGTTTGAACAGTAATTTATTATTTAAAAATAATTTGTTTGATCTGAAAATGGAAGGAAATTGAAAATATGTGGCAAATCAACAATCATGATTTCATCTAAAATAATTATAGTAAACAAAGATATAGATCTTTTCTTTAATTATTTTGACTATTTATTATCCTGTTCGGTTTTTCAGTTCGATGCAATCAAATCAAATTAGGCAATTATGTACAAATAAAGTGTTTTAAATTATATAGGATCTATCGGATCAGTTTAACCTGAACTGAAATAAAACATTTCATGACAAATTTCAGTTGCAGGAAAACACAGAAGCTCTTGGAATTGGTTAATGGGATTGTTTTTTATTTGTTTTTTTAATTTAATTTAAAATTGTTGAGAGTCATGAGACAGACGTTATTTGAGATGACAGAAGACTTCGCTGAGGCTATTTTATCACGTGACTCTCGTTGTGACTCTGCAATTCGTACGGTATCTCCCGAGCGTATGCAGATTAATTAGCAGGTGGTTCTGAAAGTGTTGAATCAAGTTTCCCTTTGGCTGGCTGCAATCAGATTGAATCGTGGGTCACCAAAAATTTAAAAAAAAAAACATAGCTCGAGAATATGCACCAATCAATGTCTGCTTTTCTTCCTTTTAAATTGTATTTCTTTACATGTGTGTGTCGCGAACACCGATAAGTTTTTTTTTAGAGGGTCGCGAATCGAAAATTTTTGAGAACCACTGGTATCACCGCAACATATTAGTTGTGACTATTGTAGTTCCCACACCAAAGTTGAGGTACTCTTTGTTAAACTGGGGCATCTGGACCTCCTGACTGTGAGAATCGGTTGGGTTAACAGATTTATCACCACTGAACTCAAATGTGATGTCCCTGCCTGGGATGAAGATGTGGTAGTTATCAAGGAGGTACCACGGAGGACTTAGGTGACTGAAAGTAAGAAAACCAGAAGTTTCTTATTGAATTCTGATTCACGGCCTGTTGGACATGTGGTGAAAATGATTTCTTCTTTTTTTATCGTAATCATTTATTCAGTTTATTTTATCCCTTTCATTTTTAAGTTATCACAAATAATAATAATATATGAATAATAGCGGTGTGAGTTCTGCGTTAAATCGAAAGTAAAGATAAAATACTATCATGAAAATATCGGATCTGCCCGAAAACCAAAAATAACCTAGCCTATCGATCAAGCCTAAGGGGATATAACTCTATGCAAAGGTTTTACAGGGTACAACTAGTATTTGTATACTAACAGTAACTACTAATTATAGGGAGAACTTTAAGATCCCTATGGACTTGAAACAATATGTGAACTAACGTATATAGTAAATAGGACGACTGAACTTTTTCCAGATGGACTAAATCTCAAACTAATGTTTAAAAAGCATCGGGCCCCCAAAGCTAACGGAGCCTCCTGCTGGAAATTTTTGTTTGCATTAACCTAAACTTGACGAAAATGGGGTCAAATATGATCAACGCCTTAGATTTGTTAATTGCAATGTTAGAACTGTACGTTGGCGCAACACTTCACAACTGATGTCACATTGATTGAAATTAACTATGCTGTCTAGGTTTCATTTCAACGTGACATAGATCAACGTGGTTGGTCCCTGTGGGTAGGAGATACAATCCTAGCATGGTACTTTTGCTTCATTCTTTGTGTTTCACTACTTCAAAGATTTGTAAATATCCGCACCGGGACGCTGATAGAGCCGTTGTTGTAGTATATGCAACTTTAAAAAAAAATGTTGAAAGCATCGAAATTTATTTGATATCTAATCATTTCACCCAACAATCATACATCTCTAATCACCCACTATCCTCAGCACTACAATTACTTCCGAAATGTCACAATCAAACTCGTTCACCTTTCATCTTTTGTTGTTTTTTTTTACTTTGTCCTTTTTTTTTTTAAATTCTTCTCAGGTGGTATCGCAGGCAGCACTGAAAGAAGCCAAGGCATCCATACTGAGTGCTTTTGATGAGAACAAAGATGGCAAGATCGATATCGCTGAAGTAAGTCGTCGATTACTAAATTGTTTTAGAGGTATCGTAGACGACAATACTTAAAAAAAGATTTGTATTTACTTTCGTCATGCACTTGATTATTGACCAGGCCTGGGTACTGATTGATTGACTAGAGATAGATCTATGTTGTAAATGCCTACGTAGAATCGTTATTATAGATAAGCAAACTAGGCTTGTGTCCGGGACCCCCCAGACCTTAAATTCATTGGGATGATTTAATACTTTGGCGTATTTAGAGGGGGCCCCAGTTATCAAATATTATTAGCTATTCAGGTGAACTAACAGCGGGCTGACAATATTTTGACCAATGGACCCTATGTAACATTTTCTTGGTCCCCAACAGTAGTCCCAAAATGCACAAAAGCCTTGCTATACTTCTCCTCCCCACCCCCAACAAATATAATGACATGAATTTAATAATAAATATGTCGAAGGGGACCCCCCCCCACAGGGACATCAGCCTACGGCACTCTAAAGTCCTAAAAACGGCACTCTAAAGTCCTAAAAACTTCACTCTAAAGTCCTAAAAAAACGGCAAAGTCCCTAAAAACGGCAAAGTCCCTAAAAACGGCACTCTAAAATCCCTAAAACGGCACTGGGACAGCAGTGGCTGGTGGGCCTCGCTTAAATCCAGATCAGAATTAAAACAAAGGACGTTACTAGCTTCAACGAGCCCATTCTCTTTGGGAGGAAAACCACACCCACTGGCGCGGGGCTGGGTGAAGGGGTGGGGTGGGAGACCACCTTGTACTTTTGAACCAATTTTTTATTTTACGGAATAACCTTTAGACTTTAGATGGTTCCTGACAGTTCGAGAATCATATTCAGACCAATGAAATCTACGATCGATATCAAATTTATCTGACCAGAAAGTTTCAAATTTCAATTTCTAATAAGGTCAGGAAAAAAAAGAAAGAAAGAATATCAAAATATTTTTTTTCGTATTTATTCCAGCATTTATTCAAGTTTAAAATGGACAAGAAATATCTGTTTTATTTCGGTTTTTTTTTTACATCTATAAACCAAATCATATTAGTAGTCTTGAGAAATGCTGGAGGTTTTTCGATTATATTAAATATCCCTTCATTAATTCTAATGAAATTCAGGTTAATTATTGGTTGTATATTATTTTGGGTCAAATACAATAAGATTACTTTTTTTTTCATTTCAATTAATTAATGTCTTCTAAAAAATGTTTAATTATCATCATAATTATCCTACTTGATTAAATCCAAAGTTATAATTAGGTCATTCAGTGTATTAACCTGATATCTGTTCATGCTGGTAATAGGAAACAAACAAAAAAAACAGTTCAATTTAAAATTTCTAAATTTTAAATAATAAAATTAATTTAAAAATGGGATTATGCTTAAAAGCTTCGCTCCATAATTATATATTCTGAAAACCGTTTGTTTAGAACATGAAAGACAATTCAGTTTGTGTGGTTTTAGTTAACTTTTCAATGTTTAAATCAATCAATGTAATAGTTTAAACTTTAATATAGAGTTATATTTAAAAGTTTACTTCGATTTAACAAATCGATCAATCTTTTTTCTCTCAGTGTCACTCTCTCCTCCCCCTCCCTCTCTCTCTCTCTCTCTCTCTCTCTCTCTCTCTCTCTCTCTCTCTCTCTCTCTCTCTCCTTGTACACTATGTACAGTTATATAGATCTATCTATCTATCTATCTATCTATCTATCTATATCTATCTATCTATCTATCTATCTATCTATCTATCTATCTATCTATCTATCTATCTATCTATCTATCTATCTATCTATCTATCTATCTATCTATCTATCTATCTATCTATATCTATCTATCAATCTATCTATCTATTTATCTATCTATCTATTTATATATCTATATCTTTCTAGCCATGTATATCTATCTATCAATATCTATCTCTATCTATCTATACCTATCTATATATATATATATATATATATATATATACATATGTACCTATCTATCTATCGATCTATATATATATATATATATGTTTGTCTGTCTCTCTGTCTATTTATCTATATCGTACATCTCTCTCTATTTCTTTATTTGACCCAAAGCGAAGAATAATGCAAAATAAATTTGGTTTTGCGTATGTTTTAAAATTTTATTTCACGTAAAGCAAATAGTAAACAATGGATAAGACTAAATGGTTAGACTGAGCAATTGTTCCAGTCTGCACTCGGAGTTCTTATTCCATTCAAGACAATAATTACTGAGTAATGAAAGAGATCGAATTCAGTTTGTGTGGTTTTAGTTAACTTTTCAATGTTTAAATCAATCAATGTAATAGTTTAAACTTTAATATAGAGTTATATTTAAAAGTTTACTTCGATTTAACAAATCGATCAATCTTTTTTTCTCTCAGTGTCACTCTCCCTCCCTCCCTCTCTCTCTCTCTCTCTCTCTCTTTCTCTCTCTCTCTCTCTCTCTCTCTCTCTCCTTGTACACTATGTACAGTTATATAGATCTATCTATCTATCTATCTATCTATCTATCTATCTATCTATCTATCTATCTATCTATCTATCTATCTATCTATCTATCTATCTATCTATCTATATCTATCTATCTATCTATCTATCTATCTATCTATCTATCTATCTATCTATCTATCTATCTATCTATATCTATCTATCAATCTATCTATCTATTTATCTATCTATCTATTTATATATCTATATCTTTCTAGCCATGTATATCTATCTATCAATATCTATCTCTATCTATCTATACCTATCTATATATATATATATATATATATATACATATGTACCTATCTATCTATCGATCTATATATATATATATATATATATGTTTGTCTGTCTCTCTGTCTATTTATCTATATCGTACATCTCTCTCTATTTCTTTATTTGACCCAAAGCGAAGAATAATGCAAAATAAATTTGGTTTTGCGTATGTTTTAAAATTTTATTTCACGTAAAGCAAATAGTAAACAATGGATAAGACTAAATGGTTAGACTGAGCAATTGTTCCAGTCTGCACTCGGAGTTCTTATTCCATTCAAGACAATAATTACTGAGTAATGAAAGAGATCGAATCGAGGCATGCAAAAGAAAATAAACCTTGCTTCCAGATCTTTTATTCTTTTTGATGGAATGTTGATTCTGCAGACATGTGGACACAGAGACACAAAAGACATGGTAAAGGGGTAGAGGGTGGGGGGGGGTAGTTGTGTAAAGTGGGGGGGGGGCTTTAGACAGACAAAGGTTAAGCCAAACACAATTACCGTTAGGTAAATGCCAAGAAGGGTAGCTAGAAGTGATGTCATCTAGTAAGCACGTCTGGATATGACACATGACATAAAGGTCGAGGGGGTGGGGTGGAAGGGGAGGGAGGGAGGGAGAGTATTGTCATCTCCGTCCATCAGAGACGCAAGCTATCAGCAGCACCCACCCTCGGAGGTCACAGAGCCAGAGGTGGATGGAAGGATCACTTTCGATTGGCTGAGTTGGTTGGCAGGGGCACTTTTGATTGGCTGAGTTTGTCATTTTCTAGGATCTGAAGTGTACGGTTGTCTGTGTGTGTGTGTGTGTGTGTGTTTGTGTGCGTGTGTTATATAGTTTGATGTTTTAATGGTGTACCGCAAGCCGCGTTGTCCTCCCAGACTGTACCACCAGAAGTCAATACCTGGAGATGTTCGTCTGACTAGAGGTGAGGGTAGGGGAGGGGGGGTGTGAATGGAGGGGGGTGGGGAGTATTGTTCAGCGTTATATTTTTTTTTTTTTGCAATGTGCGGGAAAAGTTCTAGAGATGTAAAAACCCAGATTTTTTTTGTGTGTATACTTCTATCGCAATAACCTAGAGCACAAAATAGGGCTACGTTCTACACGCACAATCACAAACAAACATACACACATACACACCCAACCAAGTAAAATACACACATTCACACATATCTAGTGTATGCAATATGACGTGTGTGTCTCCACGTCATCTTATGCTGTCTAGCCTTGACCTTTTAGCAACTTTGACCGGCTTGCGATTTTTCTGTTTTGTTGACTAATTATGGGGGGGGGGGGTGCAATAGGTTGAAAGACATTTATAGCTATGGTTCTGTAATTTATATAAGAAGATTAACAATTAGATTGTCAAATAGGATTTTTTTAAAAAAAGATAGATGTATAGATAAATGCATAGATACATAGATAAAATATACATGGATACATATATGATTGACAGACAATCACACAGAGGGATAAATGTATATATATATATATATATATATATATATATATATATATATATATATATATTCATATATTTATTAGGGCTGCTGATTAAACTGCGTTAATTTGCGATTAACGCGTCAAAAGAAATTTGCGATTAAAATTTTTAACGCAACACTTAAATGCGTTTATTTGACTAAATGCGGAACGTTCACCAAAACGATAAATAACAGAATTTCACCGTTTGAAGTTTAAGTTCCGTCCACTTATTAAGTAGATCTACCACTCCCACCCTGCCGCAATTCGCACATACCCTCACCCCCAGGTATGTCGACTGAAGCCCCACTTGTAATATATGATGAAGATGTTTTGGTTATTTAGCTCTTCGACAAGTAAACTCCTGCTCCCTACCCGGTCGATGTAAAAAGAGAAAACTTTCATTCACTAGTTTACATTATATACTTAGTGTATTGGTGGAGGTATAATGAACCCGTTAATAATTAGATCAAAATAACGAGATGCTAGAAATTTTGTATCATCATTTTTTTTGCGCATAATTTTGTATCGTATTTTGATAGTATAACATCTTGCTAATACATCTGTACCCGAGACAGTGGTTGTATTTTTCATAATTATTGTGACACTGAGTTAAATTTTATATATGGTTGTTAATTTACTGCAATTAAAGCGTAATTAATGCGTTAAAATATGCGATTACATTTTTTAACACAAACACCTAAATGCGTTAAATTTTACCCAAATGGTGTTATTTCAGAGTTGCAGGTAAAATTAAAAAAATCAGTAAATAACCCAATTCTATAACCAGGTCAGACGAGATTTAAAAAGAAAGAAGAAAAAAAACCCGAACATAGAGTGTCACGTTTACATACAATCATATCAGCTATATGACCTTGAAACAATAGGATTGCAATTTCTTAATTCAAACTTATGACCCGGAATGATGCAATTAATGAACATCTGCACGTGTTATAGTTTGATTGACAAGTGTCAAGGCTTTGAAACATTGTAACTTGTGGTTGGTAAGTGACGTCATCTACCAATATTAACATTACCCACCTCCCCACCAATATAACCACAGTCGGCGAGTTGAAGGACACATTTACTTTTAATCTTCTTTTGAAGTTTTTGCTTTGCGCGTCGCTGTATATAATGTTATTCTTATATTCTTCCATTCATTTACTTTCTTACTATCAACTATTTGTTCAATGTTTTAGTGAACAACAAAAAGTAATTTTTTTCATCGGTCTGTCAGTTATGTTAATAAAAAAATATTGTGTAAAATGACACTCTTTGATGTTATCGGTCGGCTTTCATTTTTCATCTTCTGTTCCTTCTTTTCTGTTGACGACACACTTTATAACAAGTCGCGACCCACATCTGAGACTGAGAACAAATGAACAAGGATGCTTACTTTCTCGCGTCAAAAATGAGTCGAACATATCAAGGTCTGGCTTGTCAAAGACGTCACATACACACGCACGCACACATACACACACACACACAGGTTTAATACTCTATTGCTTAGGCCAGGTAAGTGCGAAAAAATAACCACAGGTTGTTATCATTTTAAAATGACATGTTGATAGAATTAAAAAATGTTACAATTAATAAACAAAGTATTTTTTTCGATTAAATATGCGTTAATTTGCGATATTAAAAAATGCTCTTTTGTCCCCGTTTTGTCTGTCTGTTAGTCTGTCCGTCATCACCCTAGATCTCAACAACCATAAGTCCTAGACCCATGATGTATATATCATTTTGTAGGTCTTGGCCTGCCAAGAAATGACTTTTTTCCATTTCGCGATCTGACCTCTCAGGGCCGTAAAAGGGGCCTTAGTATCGTTTTTTACTATATAAGCTATATTAATAAAGGAGCGCTATATCTCAGCAACTATAAGTCTTAGACCCATGATGTATATATCATTTTGTAGGTCTTGGCTTGCCATGTGTACATCAAAAGTTCATTTCGCGATAGGACCTCTGAGAGCCGGGCTTCAGGGCTCATAAGGGGCTTATATATTATATATACACCTTGTACGTTCAATAGCCCGTTCATTTGGTGCGAAATACTGCAGCACGTAGTTTCACCAAGATTTATTAAGAAACTCATCAAATGAAATAGTAAGCTTGTGTTCTGAGTTTAATTGAAAGTATCAGAGCTATGCAACAATTGACGGAGTTTTCGGACGATTAAATGACTATAATTTCGAATGTTTTCAATTATGAGTCCTATTTCAGTAACCGCAAACCACTTGTAGTTAGATTTAAGAGAAAATAATTTTTTTTCAAATATAAAGAAACGTCTTTATAAAATTTTTTTTTACAGATATATGCATTACACAATTGAATTTATAAACATTTCCAAAATTTACAAATATTTACTGAAAGATAGCATACGTACTGATACATAACATGAAAATGCGCTAACACGTCCTGTGTCCAGAATGGAACAGGCTTAATTGCTTGTTTTTAATTATGCGTTAATTTCGATTAAAATTTTTAATCGAACAGCAGCTCTAATATATATATAAACAGACAGACAGACAGATAGACAGGCAGACAGACATATAGATACATAGATAAATAGTTTGTTGGATAGATTAATCAATAGATAGGTATTAATAGATATATATTTTGATAGATAGATGGATAGATTGACATATAGATAAATTTATATCAACACTGTAAACCATAAATAACTCGTTAAATTTCAAACTGTTTGACCGCAGAATGTCTTAGTCTCGTAGCCAGTTGCATTAGATTCTAAAATGTACCGTCTTAAAAAAAGATAATTTTTTGTTTATTGAGATAAAGTTTAATTTTCCGAATTTTGTTGAATGCTGTTGTCTTACTGGAAGGCGATAGTATGTCCATCTACAGTCCAGACAAACGGACCACGAGACAAACAGATCATGAGGTACAATCCGGACAAACAGATCACGAGGTACAATATGGTCAAATAGATCACGAGGTACAACCCGGAAAAACAGAACACAAGGTACAATCTGGACAATCTGATCACGAGGTACAATCCGGACAAACAGATCACGAGGTACAATCTGGACAAACATATCAATTGGTATCGAGGCGACTCGTAAAATAACATGAGATAAAAAAAAAAAAAGAAATATCCATAAAGTAATTCGTTTTATTTTTGTTTCTGAATAGTACATTCATTTCCTTATGTCATTTTTCTCTGTTTTGTTTTTAGAACAAAAAATGGAAGTTGTCACTGAGAGAGAATGATGAACCAATGGCTACACTGGACGATGGAATAAAATGTTCTTGAATGACATTGTCCCGAACAAACCCAAAAAATTTCATATTTTTGTTGAATTTAATATGACAATGAAGTATCGATCCTGTATTTCACAACAGGGTCGGCCATTTTAATATTTGGTGAATTGTGTATCAGAAGAACTTTATATCCCAACGCATTAGATGCCACCTTGTATAAGAAAATGCTATGTATAGACATCCAGAAGTATATGAAGCCCCCCCCTCCCCCCCCCCAGGTATTAGAGGTCACTATATAAAAGAAGTACCAAATTATAAGAGGCCCTATAAATAAAATAACCCCATATGTGAAGCCCTATTATATAAAATGCCCCCGTATGTAAGAGACAATTATATAAGATCCCCCAATGTATGAAAAGTCATATAAATATATATATATATATATATATATATATATATATATATATATATATATATATATATATATTTGGGTGCCTCACTTTATAATGAAAAAAAAAGTTGATTTTTTATCCTGAGCATTTTAGTTTTCTGGTTCACTGTAATTTAAAACATATATATACCAAATTTCACACCATTTGGGCTCCTATTAATACTGCCTCAGTGCACTTGTTATCTCGTGTTTTATGGTATTCGGCAGTTGCATTAAATGAAAATTTTGCAAGGTTTTTTTTAGATATACAGTAGGAATTAAAAAGTAGAATAATACAAGTTACATGACACATTAACCTGACTGCATTGCAAAGTAGATCTAAGTACGCCACTCAAAAATACACTTTAAAAGTTTTTTTAGTCTGTGCTTACTGAGTCCTGAAAGTCTTTAAGTTGCGATCTCTTCACCACAGTTGTTAGAGCATTTTCAAAAAAAAAAATGCTCTATTGTCCCCGTTTTGTCTGTCTGTCTGTCTGTCCGTCATCACCCTAGATCTCAACAACCATGAGTCCTAGACCCATGATGTATATATCATTTTGTAGGTCTTGGCCTGCCAAGTGTACATCATTTCGCGATCTGACGTCCCAGGGCCAAAATATAAGAGTTTCTTATGTACCGTTTTTGCTTATATTTTAAATATAAATAATAAAAGCTAATCAAAGGGGCGTAATCATTATTTATTTTTGTAACAATTATTCAACATGATTACTTCCCTCTCTATACGGATTTCGTCCGGCGTAACCGTAACGAAAATGCTATAAAATGTCCTTTTCTCCGAAACGGAAAAGACTTAAATTGCTTGTTTTTTTTTGCTTCTAGAAACTCTTTGCGATGCTTTTCAACAATTTGGAGCACGTACTGCTTTTCCTCCTCTGATTTGGTGAACGATGAGTTGAATGATGACGCCAGTGCAATTACCCGCTCGGCACAGTCATTGACAAATTTCAAGGAAAAGACCGTTGATGTTGCCTTCTGAAAGGAATGAGTTTGTTGCCAGTGGAAGCATCAGTCATGAGAAAATTTGTGGAAAGCAGAAGAGCATTAAAGTAGAGCTGTGATGAAAAGGTCACAAAATCCTTAAATGTCACATTATGAATTGCTAAAGGATCATTTGTGCTACGGATGCACTTTTCTTCTTATTGATCATCAGAAAATTTCTACACGAATTGCCTCCAGCAAGCAGCAAGGCTGTTTTTCTCATCCACTGAGACACGTTGAGAAAAGAGAACCAGAGGAATGAGTTCTGCACTAAGGTACTAGAGATGTCGGCCAATCGTTTTCAATATAGCCTGAGAAATGAAGGGAGAAACATTCTTATAATCAATAAAAAGCTTGATGAAATCCAGATCATTCAGAGGTGCGTCTGCTAGAATGGGACACTGAATCCAAGCCTTAATGTTAACTAAGGATGCAAAGATACCAAATTCTGAAATTGATCTGTCTTCATGTTTAGTCAGCTTGAATTGATAACGGAAGAGATAAATCTTCATGATGTAGGCATCATGACATCCACCTTGCATGGTAATAAGCTCCTGGAACACGAAAACGCACAACAAGTGGGGGGGGGGAGAGAATTCCTCACAAGAAGATTCTTTATAATCTTCACGTGGCAAATATCTTAAGTTTTCTTTCATTTGGAGGATATTTGAACAAAATATCTTCTTTTAATGGTTTGAGATTTTGCTCCGGTCGAACATCGTGGCATATACTAAATTCTGCCTGTCTTTTTTTTTGGTCCAAGAGTCTTAAAGCGGTTGAATAGCAGCACATCCGAGCCAGTTGTACTACCCCCAAATGTTTTATTGAAGACGGCTGTGTTTGTAAACATACTATTGGCCAGTAGGCTCAATTAGGGGAAGTACCTAGCTCAATGACCATTGGCATGTCAACCAGACGGCTGTGTTTGTAAACATACCATTGGCCAGTAGTCTAAATCAAGGAAAGTACCTAGCTCAATAAACAGAAGTTGTGTCAACTTCTATGCCAGTTAAATGAACATCACTTTTCGACCTAGTAGTCATAACTAAATAAATGATATTTATATAGCCGCAAAATTTGATCTTAAAACACTTGATTTTTATAACTAAATTGAAATGCACTTGTGAACTGGCTATTTTATGAAAATTAAAACTTCTAGAGTTTTCTAGAATTTCCCGGAACCTTCTCATGTTTTCCACGTTTTTCAAGAATCTTCTATAACCTTCAAGAGATTTCATAGAACCTTCCAGAACCTTCAAGATTTTTTTAGATTTTTTTCTAAAACTTTCCAGAACCTTCTAGCATTTTTCTGTGTGCTTTATATATGCATACTCACATTCAAAATTCATTCAAAATGATATAAAATTTCAGTGTCGATATAAAGTCATATATTCATGAAATTTTATCTGTGCTGTTATGAAGTCAAAGGAAACACACAAAAAAAATGCTCCAAAAACATCTGACAAAAAGTTATTTTGGGCCACCCTAATATATATATATATATATAAGAGGCCCGCTAAGTATATGACGCCCCTATGTATAAGGAGCTCCGTTATATATGACACACCCATGTATTGAAGCCCTCACATATATGACGTCCCTATGTATATGAAGCCCACACGTCAATAACGTCCCGGACGTGTAAGACGCATTATATTTTTGAAAGCGACAATAAATGTAAAAAATGACTTAATAATCGTCGTTTTATCAAACAAATATTACATTTATCAAAAGTTTTATTCAACATAAAAACATGGAAATAATCCACCTTAGTAATGTTCAACAAATACAGCATGATGCTGTTAAAAATATCTAATTTAGGGAGTGGCCATAAATGGTGTCGAGAAAAGCCACATTCTGGCTTTTTTTAAATTGTACTGAAATTTATAAATATTCACTCAATCAATGCTTTAAGATTGAATGAACAGAAGAAGTTGAATGATAGAAATAACGGATCCATTGAGAGCCCTACAGAAACCTACGAAGAGCCACATAAGACGACCATTGGTCAAATATAGGAGTGACCACGCATGAGGTGAATGAGATCTTCATTCTACTTCTTTATAAAGTGGAATATCTTTTATTAAGCCATATATGGGTATCTTTATATTATATGATGATGTAGTGATGTTCACTCAAAGGGAGCTGCAGTAAAGCCCAATGAATGGCCCAAACCGGTCTCAAAGAACCATTTTTTTTCTGGCACCATTGATGGCGTACTTGTCACTTTTACACTTACACTTCACTGCTACAAGTTATTAAACACTTTTTATTATTTCACAAGACTAGCACCAGGCAAAATGTGTGTACTACGTCACATCTGAAAGCAGGTCACCAAAGAAAGACAATTCCGGCACCAGTTTCCGAGTGACGGGTCGCGTAACATGTATCACCAACACGGCGCGGCAGTTCTATTGAGATGCTGAAAGGATCTCACTGACAAGAAGGAACGATAATAAAAAGGCATTTTACAGCGTCTCTATGGATGGCCTCCCTTTGAATTCTACACTCACTCAACCAATCGACAGCGCATGAGCAACAAGCAATTCTTTAAATTCAAAGCAATAAAATGTAAAAAAAAAAACCGTAGTATAAACAAAAAAACTAGGGTGTCAACGTTAGCTCCTGCTCCCCCCTCCCCCGTACTTCTAGTATAAACAAAAAATAATATAACAAATGTACACGTTAAAAGTGAAAGTAGTCGATTTCGAGCACATATTTGATTGTAAAAAAATCGATTCTGTCTGCAGGAAAAGTTTGACAAATGGGGGGAAGGGGAGAAATGGAGAGTTACAAAATAAAAAATGAATAGCACGAAGAAAAAAATAAAATTTCTATGCATGACTGCGTCAATACCAGGGAGAGTTAAATAAATGGAGTACGTAACAGAAACAGGCAGACGACATAAAATAAAAAAAAAAGGTTTCGTTGTGGGCGGGAACTGGTGAAGGAGGGGTAATGGCAGAGCTCCCTGTAACGAGATAGCGAAAATTGACACCGGAAGTTGAAGTGATGGGCTAGAGAATTTTATTGATGAATTATTTGTACCCTTATTTCGATTTGCGCATTTTACAAAAATAGATTATTTCAGTCGTATAGAGCAGTGGTCCCCAACCTTTAAAGCAGTGGTCCCCAACCTTTTTCTCGTCGCGGACCGGGCGACGTTTGATAATTTCACCGCGGCCCGCTGGTGGTAAGAGGGATTAAAAAATTAGTGATAATTTGATCATTTATCAGGTTATGTCCTGAATTTGGTTTCTTAGGTAAAAATAAATAAATTTCAAATCAGTTAATTCCCTTTTTTGTAGTTCCCTCAGCTCTAGCGGGCCATCGGTACAGATGAAGTCTAGAATTCATCTGTTTCTAAAACCTCGGCATATAAAGGGATTGTGCGGTTAGCACAACGCCCAGCCGCCTTTACTTCCCCAAACTTAAGTTAGGTACCCACTTAAAGCTGGTTTGATTTGTGGGACGACTTTGCACCAAATTTCTTCTGGAAATATTCCATGGGCCTCGCCGAAGATCGAATCCAGGACTCTCAGGTCGACAGTCGAGTATCTACACCACTCGGCCATCCGTCGCACTTAATTTGCTTTTGTGTAACAATAAATGATCCCGACCATTGCCGATGCCACAATAACCACGGAAGACGATCTGATGACGCAGTTAACTTCATAATAATTCAGAACTGAAATCTGAAAACATGTTAAGCAGGTTCACTGTCTCTATATCATCGATTCATGCAAATACTGCATCACTTTGCGTATTACAAAGCACACCGTGTATATCTATTTATAGACACACACACACACATGACGTCACGCTTTACTTCAAAATAATTGTGTACACTTTGTTCATTATTCGCATCAGGTGACACACACACACACACACACAGACACACACAAACACACTGTATGTACAGGTTAGACCTTTATTTACATTCCCGTGACTGTTTGGTTTCTCATTACTCAAGCAAATCTTTCATTTCTGCAGCTACCAACTCGTCACCACCTGCAAACATGAAACTGTAGCAGACGACATAAGAGTTAACTATTAATTTCTGTTAGATGAAAACAAAAAATATCTTTGTTCAACCCGCGGCTCTGCGAGTAGGTAGTTAGAAATTGATTTGAAAATAAAAAACACATTTTTGAGTCGGAAAAAATCAAACAACGTTTTTAAAAACTTAATAGTTCACACTCTGACCTTTGACATCTAGAGATTCGGAGACATTTCTCTATCGAGTTGTTTGTTCTCGCTGTCAGCTCTCGCCGAGTCGAGCACAGTGAGTCATTTAGTATTCATCAGCCGTGGAAATGTCATCACAATGTACTGGTAATAGGGAAAATGACATTCGAAGGCAGAGTTAACGGTGGGCGTACCGGGAACGGGCATCGGGCAACAACTTTTAAAATGCCCATCAGAACGTAAATTGTAATTTTCATTTTCCTGCCTATGTCTTTTTTTTTTCCTAGTTCATAAAGAGCCCAAAATTTACCTACGCACCAACAGCCTCAAATTAATTTTACGTCCCCCTTACATGTCATTGGCCTACGTGTTAGTCAGAAATAATCTCTCTCTCTCTCTCACTCTCTCTCTCCTTCTCTCTCTCTCTCTCTCTCTGAACCCTCTCAGTGAGGTAACGGCGAGCTGAGACTTGGTCTCTTAGAGCCCGTTAAACCAAACTTGCTGCGTCCCTCGACATCTAGGAACTGCCATAAATGGCCAATGTCCACCCTGTGGTCCGCCAGCCAGGTGCACTCGAATAGCACATATTTAACGGCTTCCTCCACTTACTTGAAGTGTCGTCAAATGGAATAGACATTGAGCGTAACCCCCAAAGTACGAACCTGTAAGACAATTGACTTTTTTCCCTTGAACTCCTATCGGACCAAAGGGCTCTGCAGCCACTCTCCAGCCCACTCAGTTTTTTTTTTGGGAGGCCTTTTTCAATTCCCCTCCCCCCATGTCTGCGAAACTGAGCGAATAGTGCCTTCTCGATCCTCCCTCTCACTCTCCACACACCATCTGCTCTTGGTACAAGGTTTGTTGCTACCCCAACCCCCCTCCACTATAACCCCAATGAGGTCAAGTCAATAGCTGGAGGAATATGTTCAGATTAAAAAAAAAAAAACCCATATAGATATCCGTTATATGATAATATTTCGTCCATTTCCAGTCTCTTACTGACACATTTTTCTTTCACTGACGTCAGTGGTTTATCCAGTGGATAATTAACAACTAATTAAATCTTGATTATTCAATTTTAAAATCGGTGCTTTCTTATGGAAAATGATTTTTTTTAATTTTAAAAATAATACAACACAAAAATAAATAAACTAGGATACTGTCTTAAATTATCCATTTCACTCGAGTTGGACGATATTTTTGGGAAAAAAGACAAATGACGCATTTTATACCCTTGATGTGATATCTCATTTTTGTAAGTTTAATTAAAAATAAGCTAAATTTAGGCAATGTAGCCTCTCTCTCTCTCTATCTCTCTCTCTCTTTCTATCTATCTATCTATACTAGTTGCAAGTACCCGGCTTTGCCCGGGTTTAAAATAAGGTTTTCTGTTTACCTTCTGTTTTCTCCCTACTCCCTCCCTTCCTCTCTCTCTCTCCATCCCTCCCTTTCCCTCCCTCCCTTTCTCCCTCCCTCCTTCTCCCTCCCTCTCCCTCCCTCTCTCTCCCATTTCTCTCCCTCCCTCCCACCCTCTCTCTCCCCTCTCCCCCTCCTTCTCTCCCCTGTCCATCCCCCTCCCTCCCTCTCTCCCCCTTCCTCCGTTCCCTCCCTGCCCCCTCTCTCTCTTTATCTCTTCCTCCCATTTCTCCCATCCTCTCTCCCTCTCTCCTTCCGTCCCCTCTCTCCCTCCCTCCCTTCTTTCTCCCTCCTCCCCTCTCCACCTCTCTCCTCTTCCTCCCCTCCCCTCAATCACTCTCTCCCTCCCTCTCCCCCCCCCTCACTCTCTATCCTCCCTCCCCTCCCTCCCATCTCTCCCACCCTCTCTCTCTCCCTCTCCCCCACCCTTTCTCTCCCTCCCTCCCCTATCTCCCTCCCTACCCCCTCTCTCCCTCCCTTCCTTTCTTTCCTTCCCTCCCCTTTTCTCTCCCTCCCTCTCCCATCTCCCTCTCTCTCCCTCCCTCTCCCATCTCCCTCTCTCCCCCTCCTCTTCTCTTCCCCTGTTCAGCCCACTCCCTCCCTCTCTCCCCCTCCCTCCTACCCTCCTTTCCTCTCTCCCCCCTTCCCCCTCTCTCTCTCTTTATCTCTCCCTCCCTCTCTCTCACTCTCTCTCTCTCTCTCTATATATATATATATATATATATATATATATATATACTATTATTATGGCTTCACACTTCTTCTAAAAAATCCTTCTTCATTCCTCTTTAACTTCCTCAAACTGTACAAATAGGGAAGCCCTGAGAAAACAACAACAATTCTTTGCATCACAAAGGCACAATACCATACCAGCGCTGGTTCTATTCGATCATCGGGAAATGACGTCACAGAGGAATTTTATTTATGGCGCCGTCGAGAATACTTTAATATAGTAAAATACTAAAATAAAAAAAAATAATTACAATTAAACTACCCATCCAGATGAAACGAAACATGTCCTATAACCTTTCCCATGTAATTATGTGTATGTGTAACAAATTTCACGTTATTTGATTGTCTCGATCTTGAGTTATAAGGGAACAGACAGACAGACAGACAGACAGACAACAAATGCGTCTTATAAGTATAGAGATATATTTATACCAACCGCCGAGAGCGTGAAACCTTGTGGAAGTTGAAGCTCTAGCCTACGCGGGACGATCTTATGTACAGTCTCTATTATAAACTAGAGATTCTGATTTAAATTCAACACACGATACTTTGCACCATGAACTGCATGACCAACCCTTGACCTAAATCTACACACCTCAGGGAAAAAAAATTCTGCCACAACCCTCGGACAATTGTATTTGTGAACTGTTGAATAATATTATATTAACCCCGCGCCCTCCCCCAAAGGCACACACCTCCTCTCCACCCCCACCCCAAATTTACTCCAGTTTTTTTACGTTTAAACCTGCATATATTTATTTTCTTTTGATAAAGGATTTTATCTTTTTATCATTATATCATACATTTTTATATATTTTCTTTTAAATTTCTAACCAGAAAATTACAAAAAAAAAACAAAACATAATTTGTGGATAATCATTAAAAAAACAACAACAGCCTCCATCTCTATCGTCTGCATGGAAGGAACTCTTTTGTCCTCTGAAGCAGAAAAACCGCCATTTTTTTTTTATAAAAATAAAAAAAAATAAAAAAATTACATTTCTTAAAACAGGGAGACGTTTTAGATTTCACCTCGTGTCCAACCATAAATTATCCATAAAGCCAGTGTCACGTGACTTTCTTGTCCCTTTTTTTTTTAACAACCAAACATCTTTTTTCCCATTTATTATTTTACTTTATTTATTTTTTACATTTATATTCATAATTTTTTTTTTCCTTTAAGTTTTAACAATTTTGAAAAAAATCCAATTTTCATTATTTAGGTTCATGTCGAATTCAAAAACAAAAAAACAAAAAATATTTCGAGAGCTCTGAGGCCAATCTCGTATTGTGGATATGTAGCCACGAGAAATGAGCTTGATGGGGTGTGGGTGGGGGGGGGGGGGGGGTAGGAGGGGATACTATTTGATTCATATCGATTTCTTTACCTGACCGAGGGTCTCGTTACGTCTGGGTGTGAATGTGATGTGAAGGTTTGATCGTCTGCTACAAACAAAGGATTATCACTCCTTTGCATACCCTTACTGATAGGTTTAGAGAAACCTAGACACGGGCTTATAAAAAATAAAGATTGGGGTGAGGGGGACCCTAACATAAGAACGTACATGCCGGGTGCCCAAAATAGCATCATATTTAATGGGGGCCCATTTCGACCCTAGGCCGTTTCTGAAATTACCCATCTATAATACACGCAACTATAATACCCAACTATAACTACCCATCTATAATACCCATCTATAATATCCAACTATAATACCCATCTATAATACCCAACTATAATGCCCATCTATAATACCCAACTATAATACCCATCTATAATGTCTCTCTACTCGCTCCATTCAAAGTGTCGATTCTCTAACTACGTTATGTAGACAAGTTCATTGTATATATAAAGTCCCAAAACAGCGGGCTACCGTTACATCCAGAAGCGCAACTAGACCAAACTTTCGGGGGAGGGGGGCAAAAAATCACTTGTATTAAAAGATCAAATCATAGATATATCTGTATATTTTTTTATTAATTTTGGTCTAATCTTTTAATATTTTTTTCTATTTCGGAGTTGCGCCACTGTTACATCATCAACAAATGTAGCATTTGTGTTATTGTACCGCGTGTGGGGGGGGGGAGGAGGAGGAGACGGAGATATCAAAAGATTTCGAAGTAAACAAGTCAATTTTCGGTCAAATATGGGTAAAAGCTCTATCTTGTAATATAATTATCTGTACATTTAATTTGTGATTATTCCCCTTGTCGCTCTCTAGTTGGCGCAGTTACTCCCCATGGAAGAAAATTTTTTGCTGTTGTTCCGCAGAGAGCATCCATTGGAGTCAAGCGTGGAGTTCATGAAAGTGAGTACTTTAGGTGTATTGAGTAATGCTTTTTATCTTAACGCGAGAGATTCTGTTTTAACGCAATACAAATGGGTCCATAAATAAACATAACGTCATTTTTCTTTATTTCAGACATGGCGGAAATATGACGCGGACCACAGCGGGTACATTGAAGCAGACGAACTCAAGGTAAACAATGATCTTCAGCAGCAAAGTTTACTTCTGTTGGAGTTATACTTTTTTATATGATGAGATTGTGATGATAGATGAGAAAAATCGTCACAAGTTGAGACTAGAATTCAAGTACCATAAATAAACAAAGAGCCAAGTTTCCTTTTTAAATCAAATTCTAATACCACCGTTTGACAGTTCTATAGACATTTTTTATCCAGCCAATAAAAGAACCTATTCTTAAATAGGCAATTTAAGTTTTTTAGATCCATTTGTCACTTAATATCTTAATATATATTTGTTTTTCTTTTATGTTAGCATTTCCTGAAAGATCTCCTAAAATCATTTGAGAGAACAGTTTCTGAAGAGCAGTTGATCACATATGCCCATTTTTTTTTTTATTTCAGTTTCGCTAATTATTTTTTTTTTTGGTTTCGGACATCGACCATGTCAATCATCAACTGACAATTTTTGTTTTTGTTTACTTTCCAACTTTTGGCGGGACATATTCGTGTATCTCATGAACATCAGGCCGTTGGTGGCCTTTGGGGGGTGTCGAACCAGGACCATAGCCTAAGTAGATCACTGCTACAGGCATGGGCGTCGCTAGGAATTTTTCCAGGGGGGGCAAAAATTTTCAGGGGGGCAAATAACAACTTTATGACATTTTTAAAATGTAAGGGGGAGGAGCAAATGCCCCCTCTTATATGGCATTTTTTTCAAAATGTAGGGGGAGCAAATGCCCCCCCATGAATACGCCAATGGCTACAGGAGCGTTATGGTACAATATATAGACTACCGTTATTGAGACTAATATGCCTGGCGTTTGACACAATGGTCCAATGCCCATTCCATTCAACCATAAAGCAAAGGCCGCATGTAGTATGTGTTGCAACTGAAGATGCCTCCATCGCAAATCCTAACACTAGACTTAGAGCCCAAATCTTCATACCCTTATCCGCTATACTGTTATTTAACCAAAGTTAAAAAGAATACAAGAAATGTTGTTTCCCCACAAAGTGGACGGTACTACAGGTCGCTAAATGAAGTAAAGTTGGCATTAAAAACAGCAGAGAATCCAGTGATTTTTACCTTTTTTTTATTTTTTGCTTTTTTCTGATTGGCTGTAATTACTTGGCTGCCAATCAGCATCTTTTTCTTTCCCACCAAAGTCAAACTTTTCCCCCTAGTCTTTTAAAATTACCTAATGATGGTAACTTTTACAGTGTTATTTTTTTTTTTTTGTTGTTGATGTATTCTACGTTGAAAATATCGAGTATCCCAAAACCCTCAATGGTTGTTACTGTAATAGTGCCAAAAAACAATGGCATCCCATTCTGTGGCCAAGTCAAAAGCCAAAATTAACTCCAGGAAGGAATCAAATTTCTGGTGTCCCACTCATAATGAACGGAATGAAAAAATATCATAAAGTGATGTAGCGGGGGAAAAAGGAAAGTAGCATAACATCACTACCCTTTTAGGTCCTTCAAGCTAGACGACTGGATAACAACTACCCTGCCAATGAAGCTGTCAAATATACATAGTAGAAGGTTAACAAAATATACGACAGTGAAGAACCTGACTAAACCATTACATTTTTTGATCGTGGTGGTTTGAAAATCATTAGAACCTCCTTGGAAGTATCCCCCCCCCTTTTTTCGTGTGTGAATCATAATAGCCCCCACCCACCTCCCACCTCCCAAGTACTGGAAAGCGTTTGGTCGTGCATGTTTCATTTTTGGCGGCTTTTTTACATATAGAATACACCGACATACATATAGAAAACACTGACATACATGTAGAATACACCGACATACATGTAGAAAACTCTGACATACATATACGTCAATATGACCCTATTATTGGTCTCATTAATGGCTCAGAGCGATAAGGTCTATTGCTAAATTAGTAGTTAAAGTTCACCACCGTCAAAGACTTAAAGATATCGGCTGACAAATCTTTACCTAAAATGTTTTCTTTTCTTTCCTTTGCAGCTCCAACTTTTTGACAGAAATAAGGATGTGACTTCTGATAAGCGAGATGGCCAAGTAGGTAGCATTTTATTTTCGCTTTATGCTTAAAAATAAAAAATTGTTTCTGAACCAATTAGTATTAAATGTATTGTTAATAATAATCGAATCCAGAAACAATTAAACTTAGAAACAGTTAAACTTGAGAAACAGTTAAACTTGAGAAACGGTTAAACTTGAGAAACAGTCAAACTTGAGAAACAGTTAAATGAAACAGTTATTGAAACAGTTAAACTTGAGAAACAGTTAAACTTGAATCCAAGATTTTAAAAAACATGTAGTTTAAGAAAAAAGTCTCCAGTATCTTTCACTATCTTTACTGGTTTTACGTCATTGCTGACACAACTTGAATGCGGATGTTACGTCATTATCAGAATTACGTCATTGTTGATGGGATTTCATTGTTTTGTGTAGCGTCCTTGCCTGCTGTTATGTTATTTTCGGTTTTACTTCGTCGTAGGTTCACCTTTGTTTAAAGGTGTTATTTGTTTTATTTTATTTGTGTTACTATGTCACAATAAGTAAGTGAAGTTCCCTTAGTTCTACAGAGCCATTCTGGGCAGATGCAGTATAGAGGACTGTAACATCGGCATATAAAGGGTTAATGTGGTTAGCACAAAGCCCAGCCGCCTTTACCCCTCACAGCTTCAGCCAATATAAGTTCTGTCGGTTTTCACTGATAATCGAACCCATGGCTCTCAAGGTCCACATCATTCAGCCATCCCTCCTCTTCGCTATCATTTTTTTTTTGTTGTTGTTGAGTCGCAGCTCACTATATCCATTATCTGTATATGCTCAGTAATCTTTAATCTGTTGCAACCTCAGGCCTACTACCTGTAAAAGAAAACTTCCTCTTGAGACCAATCTTCAAGGTATGTATATATATATATACCTGTGTACACTGATCACCTTTATGTGTCATCTCTGTGTATGACTGTTTGTTTAAATTTCGTAGTTATTTGTTGACTTTTTTCCCACTCACAATCCCCGGATGTTTATATTTAATATTAATGACCTATAAAGCAACGTACAATTAATAATAGCTGAACATTAGTCTTTCAAACAGACGTGTGTTCCTCTCCCACATGAAGCACATCTCATTGGACACACACACACTCATTGCGCGTGGACCTATTTCAGTAAAAGACCCTAATACCTGACCCACATCTCCTATGTTAAGTCCGGCCGTAAATGCTGAACGTTCTGAACGTGGATAAGAAGAACTTACATCGACCTCTTTACTTCCTCTGCTCTATGACATAAACACATGTTTAAAAAAACAACTGATTTCAGAAATAAAATATCGATAAAATAATGACCACGTGTTGTAATATGTTTGATCGTCTGCTACAAACAAAGGAGTATCACTCTTGCATACCTTTGATGGGTTTATGAAAGAGACTGCTATGATAGTAATGCCATCTGGGTGTTTTCAGTTTCAATGCTCACGTAATGAAAATCGCTATTGCATTCATTTTAATTATCATTGTCTAGCTATGAGTTTACGTGTTCCGTTTTCTGTGTGTTGAAATTCTCTTGTTTGGTTTACGGAAACCCAGCTGGGTCATTTTGTCAATGTTTTTTTGTTAATAACAAAATAGTTTTGGCTGTATGCATGCTGCCATCACATCATCAATAGATTCACCAACAAATATCGCTTTAGTTGTTGTATTTTCTTGAAATAAATGTTACTGTAAATATTACTGTTGTAAAGCTGTTACTTATTACCTCTATTTGGGGCGATAAGTATATTGCTCAAAACGTAAATTTGAAATTACTGTTTAATAGCGTAAGTCCTATGTATTATACAGACATCGCATCGCTATATAAATAGTTCTCGGTTTTGTGTTAAAACTCTCGAGCCATTGTTGTTATTCGCTTCCAATGACGCTTTCCATTCATAAAAACACACAGACCTATTTACAACTCTTTGTTGTTGTTTTTTCAAGACATAAATATGAATGAAAAAGCTTTCAATTTTGCTTTATAAACATAAAGAAGCGATAATACATTATTTAATTCATGAGTTCATGGGTTTTTATAAAAAGAAATACATTATATTCTATGAATGGACTATTCAGAGAAAACATTGTTTCAAAATGAGGCTTGCGCAATATGTATAATATCTAATCTGTGGTATAAGTCGACATTTTGAAAACTTACAAAATAAGCATACACTATTTGCGGTCAATAAGCATATCAATGTATATAGAAAATAGACATAATAAAACATACATTTTTAAATTTAAACAATCAAGTGACATGACAAAAACACTTATTTCCAGATTGAAAAAGACACATTTTCTGTTATAGCACTTG
>JAGDYQ010000217.1:1219794-1234765 GCA_021962125.1 Bulinus truncatus | reverse complement strand
TCAAAAGTGCCCCTGCCAACCAACTCAGCCAATCGAAAGTGATCCTTCCATCCACACTCTGGCTCTGTGACCTCCGAGGGTGGAGTGCAACGCTTTGATAACAGCGTCTCTGATGGACGGAGATGACAATACTCTCCCTCCCTCCCTCCCCTTCCACCCCACCCCCTCGACCTTTATGTCATGTGTCATATCCAGACGTGCTTACTAGATGACATCACTTCTAGCTACCCTTCTTGGCATTTACCTAACGGTAATTGTGTTTGGCTTAACCTTTGTCTGTCTAAAGCCCCCCCCCCTTTACACAACTTCCCCACCTCTACCCCCTTTACCATGTCTTTTGTGTCTCTGTGTCACATGTCTGCAGAATCAACATTCCATCAAAAAGAATAAAAGATCTGGAAGCAAGGTTTATTTTCTTTTGCATGCCTCGATTCGATCTCTTTCATTACTCAGTAATTATTGTCTTGAATGGAATAAGAACTCCGAGTGCAGACTGGAACAATTGCTCAGTCTAACCATTTAGTCTTATCCATTGTTTACTATTTGCTTTACGTGAAATAAAATTTTAAAACATACGCAAAACCAAATTTATTTTGCATTATTCTTCGCTTTGGGTCAAATAAAAAAGAAATAGAGAGAGATGTACGATATAGATAAATAGACAGAGAGACAGACAAACATATATATATATATATATATATATAGATCGATAGATAGATAGGTACATATGTATATATATATATATATATATATATATATAGATAGGTATAGATAGATAGAGATAGATATTGATAGATAGATATACATGGCTAGAAAGATATAGATATATAAATAGATAGATAGATAAATAGATAGATAGATTGATAGATAGATATAGATAGATAGATAGATAGATAGATAGATAGATAGATAGATAGATAGATAGATAGATAGATAGATATAGATAGATAGATAGATAGATAGATAGATAGATAGATAGATAGATAGATAGATAGATAGATAGATAGATAGATAGATAGATAGATAGATAGATCTATATAACTGTACATAGTGTACAAGGAGAGAGAGAGAGAGAGAGAGAGAGAGAGAGAGAGAGAGAGAGAGAGAGAGAGAGGGAGGGAGGGAGAGTGACACTGAGAGAAAAAAAGATTGATCGATTTGTTAAATCGAAGTAAACTTTTAAATATAACTCTATATTAAAGTTTAAACTATTACATTGATTGATTTAAACATTGAAAAGTTAACTAAAACCACACAAACTGAATTCGATCTCTTTCATTACTCAGTAATTATTGTCTTGAATGGAATAAGAACTCCGAGTGCAGACTGGAACAATTGCTCAGTCTAACCATTTAGTCTTATCCATTGTTTACTATTTGCTTTACGTGAAATAAAATTTTAAAACATACGCAAAACCAAATTTATTTTGCATTATTCTTCGCTTTGGGTCAAATAAAGAAATAGAGAGAGATGTACGATATAGATAAATAGACAGAGAGACAGACAAACATATATATATATATATATATAGATCGATAGATAGATAGGTACATATGTATATATATATATATATATATATATATATAGATAGGTATAGATAGATAGAGATAGATATTGATAGATAGATATACATGGCTAGAAAGATATAGATATATAAATAGATAGATAGATAAATAGATAGATAGATTGATAGATAGATATAGATAGATAGATAGATAGATAGATAGATAGATAGATAGATAGATAGATAGATAGATAGATAGATAGATAGATAGATAGATAGATAGATAGATAGATAGATAGATAGATAGATATAGATAGATAGATAGATAGATAGATAGATAGATCTATATAACTGTACATAGTGTACAAGGAGAGAGAGAGAGAGAGAGAGAGAGAGAGAGAGAAAGAGAGAGAGAGAGAGAGAGAGAGGGAGGGAGGGAGAGTGACACTGAGAGAAAAAAAGATTGATCGATTTGTTAAATCGAAGTAAACTTTTAAATATAACTCTATATTAAAGTTTAAACTATTACATTGATTGATTTAAACATTGAAAAGTTAACTAAAACCACACAAACTGAATTGTCTTTCATGTTCTAAACAAACGGTTTTCAGAATATATAATTATGGAGCGAAGCTTTTAAGCATAATCCCATTTTTAAATTAATTTATTATTTAAAATTTAGAAATTTTAAATTGAACTGTTTTTTTTGTTTGTTTCCTATTACCAGCATGAACAGATATCAGGTTAATACACTGAATGACCTAATTATAACTTTGGATTTAATCAAGTAGGATAATTATGATGATAATTAAACATTTTTTAGAAGACATTAATTAATTGAAATGAAAAAAAAAGTAATCTTATTGTATTTGACCCAAAATAATATACAACCAATAATTAACCTGAATTTCATTAGAATTAATGAAGGGATATTTAATATAATCGAAAAACCTCCAGCATTTCTCAAGACTACTAATATGATTTGGTTTATAGATGTAAAAAAAAAACCGAAATAAAACAGATATTTCTTGTCCATTTTAAACTTGAATAAATGCTGGAATAAATACGAAAAAAAATATTTTGATATTCTTTCTTTCTTTTTTTTCCTGACCTTATTAGAAATTGAAATTTGAAACTTTCTGGTCAGATAAATTTGATATCGATCGTAGATTTCATTGGTCTGAATATGATTCTCGAACTGTCGGGAACCATCTAAAGTCTAAAGTTATTCCGTAAAATAAAAATTGGTTCAAAAGTACAAGGGTGGTCTCCACCCCACCCCCTTCACCCAGCCCCGCGCCAGTGGGGTGTGGTTTTCCTCCCAAAGAGAATGGGCTCGTTGAAGCTAGTAACGTCCTTTGTTTTAATTCTGATCTGGATTTAAGCGAGGCCCACCAGCCACTGCTGTCAGTGCCGTTTTTAGGGATTTTAGAGTGCCGTTTTTAGGGACTTTGCCGTTTTTAGGGACTTTGCCGTTTTTAGGACTTTAGAGTGAAGTTTTTAGGACTTTAGAGTGCCGTTTTTAGGACTTTAGAGTGCCGTAGGCTGATGTCCCTGTGGGGGGGGGGTCCCCTTCGACATATTTATTATTAAATTCATGTCATTATATTTGTTGGGGGTGGGGAGGAGAAGTATAGCAAGGCTTTTGTGCATTTTGGGACTACTGTTTAGGACCAAGAAAATGTTACATATGAGGTCCATTGGTCAAAATATTGTCAAGCCCGCTGTTAGTTCACCTGAATAGCTAATAATATTTGATAACTGGGGCCCCCTCTGACGCCAAAGTATTAAGTCATCTTAGTAAATTTAAGGTCTGGGGGGTCCCGGACACAAGCCTAGTTTGCTTATCTATAATAACGATTCTACGTAGGCATTTACAACATAGATCTATCTCTAGTCAATCAATCAGTACCCAGGCCTGGTCAATAATCAAGTGCATGACGAAAGTAAATACAAATCTTTTTTTAAGTATTGTCGTCTACGATACCTCTAAACAATTTAGTAATCGACGACTTACTTCAGCGATATCGATCTTGCCATCTTTGTTCTCATCAAAAGCACTCAGTATGGATGCCTTGGCTTCTTTCAGTGCTGCCTGCGATACCACCTGAGAAGAATTTAAAAAAAAAAAGGACAAAGTAAAAAAAAACAACAAAAGATGAAAGGTGAACGAGTTTGATTGTGACATTTCGGAAGTAATTGTAGTGCTGAGGATAGTGGGTGATTAGAGATGTATGATTGTTGGGTGAAATGATTAGATATCAAATAAATTTCGATGCTTTCAACATTTTTTTTTAAAGTTGCATATACTACAACAACGGCTCTATCAGCGTCCCGGTGCGGATATTTACAAATCTTTGAAGTAGTGAAACACAAAGAATGAAGCAAAAGTACCATGCTAGGATTGTATCTCCTACCCACAGGGACCAACCACGTTGATCTATGTCACGTTGAAATGAAACCTAGACAGCATAGTTAATTTCAATCAATGTGACATCAGTTGTGAAGTGTTGCGCCAACGTACAGTTCTAACATTGCAATTAACAAATCTAAGGCGTTGATCATATTTGACCCCATTTTCGTCAAGTTTAGGTTAATGCAAACAAATTTCCAGCAGGAGGCTCCGTTAGCTTTGGGGCCCGATGCTTTTTAAACATTAGTTTGAGATTTAGTCCATCTGGAAAAAGTTCAGTCGTCCTATTTACTATATACGTTAGTTCACATATTGTTTCAAGTCCATAGGGATCTTAAAGTTCTCCCTATAATTAGTAGTTACTGTTAGTATACAAATACTAGTTGTACCCTGTAAAACCTTTGCATAGAGTTATATCCCCTTAGGCTTGATCGATAGGCTAGGTTATTTTTGGTTTTCGGGCAGATCCGATATTTTCATGATAGTATTTTATCTTTACTTTCGATTTAACGCAGAACTCACACCGCTATTATTCATATATTATTATTATTTGTGATAACTTAAAAATGAAAGGGATAAAATAAACTGAATAAATGATTACGATAAAAAAAGAAGAAATCATTTTCACCACATGTCCAACAGGCCGTGAATCAGAATTCAATAAGAAACTTCTGGTTTTCTTACTTTCAGTCACCTAAGTCCTCCGTGGTACCTCCTTGATAACTACCACATCTTCATCCCAGGCAGGGACATCACATTTGAGTTCAGTGGTGATAAATCTGTTAACCCAACCGATTCTCACAGTCAGGAGGGTCCAGATGCCCCAGTTTAACAAAGAGTACCTCAACTTTGGTGTGGGAACTACAATAGTCACAACTAATATGTTGCGGTGATACCAGTGGTTCTCAAAAATTTTCGATTCGCGACCCTCTAAAAAAAAACTTATCGGTGTTCGCGACACACATGTAAAGAAATACAATTTAAAAGAAAGAAAAGCAGACATTGATTGGTGCATATTCTCGAGCTATGTTTTTTTTTTAAATTTTTGGTGACCCGATTCCAATCTGATTGCAGCCAACCAAAGGGAAACGATTCAACACTTTCAGAACCACCTGCTTAAATAATCTGCATACGCTCGGGAGATACCGTACGAATTGCAGAGTCACAACGAGAGTCACGTGATAAGATAGCCTCAACGAAGTCTTCTGTCATCTCAAATAACGTCTGTCTCATGACTCTCAACAATTTAAATTAAATAAAAAAAACAAATAAAAAACAATCCCATTAACCAATTCAAAGAGCTTCTGTGTTTTCCTGCAACTGAAATTTGTCATGAAATGTTTTATTTCAGTTCAGGTTAATTTGATCAAGTAGATCTATATAATTTAAAACACTTTATTTGTACATAATTGCCTAATTTGATTTGATTGCATCGAACTGAAAAACCGGGCAGGTAATAAATAGTCAAAATAATTAAAGAAAAGAGATCTATATCTTTGTTTACTATAATTATTTTAGATGAAATCATGATTGTTGATTTGCCACATATTTTCAATTTCCTTCCATTTTCAGATCAAACAAATTATTTTTAAATAATAAATTACTGTTCAAACTCATAAATTGTGTATCTTAATGGATCATACAACTATAAAGTTTGTGTAAATAAAAGCATAAAAAAGTGAACTCAGTAAAAAATTTAAAAGTGAAATGTCAACAGTAAAATAGATCTGGGTAGCGTTTGATACTCTATCGCTTTACTTAATTCTGGAACTGTTTGTAAATAGACTACTTGATGCACTTATTAGATGATACAAATGTGTTATTGTCTTTTACCTTTATTCGAAAGACCAATTGAAAATGAAGCCACTTGAGAGAAAAACTGTTTACCATTTACATTGATACCTCACTTATAGCTAAACGCTTTTTAAAATTAGGTCAAATGATTTCAGGGTCAAAAAAGTCCAAAACTTCGTTATAAAAACTGACTTGTCACCTACAGGAAGCCATTTAGCATCGATGCATGACGGAACGGTAATGTAAGTCATGCAGACACTATACCGCAAAACTGCGTCGGTTGTTGATTTGAAATTTTAAGGGTCTGAGAATTAAAGAATAAAGATATTTATAAAGAAGTTGATTTTGTAGATAACAAGATTTTTTGTAGCACTGTGATACTATTTCTGATGCACATTGATTATTATTTTTTCTTTCAACTGAAAAAAAAATGAAGTGAAATCGAACAAGAATAATGGCGTTTATTTACGTTGATTTTTTTGTTTGAAAGAACTACATTTTAGGACTTTTGAACTTATGGAACTAAACAGCTTGATATTGGAAGATTTCGCTATCTTAAAGTATAAAGCCTAATGTCATACGAATGACCAAACGGCCTCGTGTTTTTATGTAATAAAGATCCTCAAAAAAAGGGCTACTTTTTGGACTGATTTCTTACGAAATATTTTACACTTGATGCGAGTTTTTGGATTGAAAATTTATAATTAACTATAAAAGAGGTCAATACATTTCATGTAAAGTATTTATTTGCCACATCCTTAGATTGACTAGTGCAAACTTCTGATGGACATGTCGTTTCAAGAATCTACAAGGTCTAGGTTGACAACGGTAGCTCAATACTATGAGACGATTCCCCAAGCTCAGCCAATTACGGACGATCCATTGAGAGACATTGCAGGCAACATGATGTACTTCACTACACTTGCAATCAATCCCATCATCGGGGTGACAGGTTTGGCCGGCAACACTATGTCCATCCTGATTCTCATCAAGAGCGGGTTAAAGACCAGCTCTAACATTCTATTGCTAGGGCTGTCCGTCTCGGACAGCTGTTGCCTGTTTGGGGCCATCAATTTCGGAAACATGGCCACATTTTTCACACCTTACTGCCAAGCACGTATTACTTCGTGTGGGAATATGACACGGACTTGAGTCTATATTTCTACAACTCCAGTTTAATTTTTACCTTCTTCTTATTTCTGGGGACATCAGTCAGCTCCATCATATGTGTTCTCATCACAACGGAGAGGATTCTGGCCATTTACTTCCCTTTGAAATTTACAAGTATGGTGACTCCAACAAGGACATGGCTAGCGATAACTTTAGCATTTTTCATGTGGTTGCCGTATTCCGTGTACGTGGTGAGTTTCTCACGTTTTAATTATTTTCGCGTTAATAATGTCTCTTTCGCATATCTGACCAACGATCTCCCAGAAAATTTCTCGGACATAGATTTATTTATCGTGCAACCATTATTCACGTATTTCCCGTTGATGTTCGTCATAGTGGGCTGTATAATAATTTCTGTCAAGGTGAAGCTGGCTCAGCAAAAACGTCTGACGATGTCCACCTCTAAGAAAACTGCATCATCCGCAAGGACGACCAAGACTCTGCTGGCGGTCTGCATTGGCAGCCTCCATCTCCAGGAGTTTGTATCTTGCTTCCAATGTGGCAAGCAGCGTAGACGAGCTGATTACAAACAAAGGGGTAATTGTCTCAATTTTAATCTCTACTGTTTCTTACATAAACAGCTGGAGCAACTTTTTCATCTACGTTGCACTCAACGCTAAATTTAGGCTAATTCTGATTCAGCTCTTCAAAAATGCGTGACCTGCTAAACAGCTGTCCGATATAGTATTTTTGATCACTAACACTTTAAAAATTAGTTATCTGCCTTGTTAGTTCCGTATTAAATTTTCAACTACTATTAAATAAATATTTATTAATCTTATAGTAATATCACTCAATAAAACTATTTCAAATTTTTTCGTAGAAAAATACAAAACATTGTTGGCCAACCTCACACTCGGGAGTTCTTTTTTACTGATCTTAATAAATAACAGCAGTGTGGGTTCTGCATTAAATCAAAAGTAAATAATTAATACAACAGTATTCCAGTTTAAAATTTTCAAACGTAAATAACAGTAAAAAAATCATGAAAATATCGAATCTGATCGAAGCCAAAAATAACCTAACCTACTGATCAAACCTAAGGGAATATTACTCTTATGCAAAGGTTTTGCAGGGTACAGCTAGTAAAATATATCATTGTGTCAATGTATGGGTTTAAAAAAAAAGTTTGCTTACGCTGCTTAGAAGATAAACATCTCATCATTACAGGGAGTTCTTTAAAATTATAAATAAACCACGCTAAGCCTTAACCTGGCATGAAGTAATCCAGGTAGGCAGACAGTCAAAAACATGAAGTTAAAGAAAAAAAAATGAATTAAAAATCAAGCCGAATCATTGAATCGATTCATCGAATCCTTCCGTTAGAATCACAATGTTGATAAAATAACGCTGGGCGCTCTGTCAGGTCAACGGCAAACAATGCCTCAATAATTTTTGGTATCCACGTTGTTGTATCGCATGTTGACAGTCTATTATATCTTCTATCAACGCTAGCCCCTAGAGTCTTAAGTATTTCTACGTTAGCCTTCTAAAAAGTCCAAAATATTCATTTTTCGGCCTCATGCCCAGTAATTGGATTTCTGTTTTGTTGAGACTCAGTTATTAAAAAAAAAGATAAGATTGAATGATAAGGGGTGTTGGAAAACAGAGCAGTAGCTAGCTCCTGTGGCGCCCTGTACGAGTTACATTTTAAGGCGCCCTGATGCAAATCTGAAAAGTGTAAACATATTTAATGGCGCTGCTTCGGCACCTCATTCTAGTTCGGCGCCTTTCAAGATATATCTTTACTACCATGGAACCAACAATTATATATTATTATAATCTCGATTATTCTGGTGTAGTTAAGGACTGGATATGATCACAGCCTCCAGAGGTAAAATGATTTCTATTGTAAGTATGTACAAATAATAATGCCAGCTTTAACCGGCGTCAAAAACTTTCTTTGAAAATTAAAGTTTTTATGTGTTGGAATTCTTTAATTATAAATCATTTACAAGGAAAAATAATGATTCGAAAACTGAAAGGTTAGGAATTTAACTAATTTCATACGGATTTAGTTCGTCTTCTGAGGCATGACTACACCGAACAACCTTCTGAGGCATGACTACACCGAACAACCTTCTGAGGCATGACTACACCGAACAACCTTCTGAGGCATGACTACACCGAACAACCTTCTGAGGCATGACTACACCGAATAACCTTCTGAGGCATGACTACACCGAACAACCAAAACTCCACCATCTTCGGCAGTGCCGCCCTGTCAAACCCAATGGTTATATTGACTATGGAAGTACCAAAGAAGATGTAGATGGGTACATATGACTCGCTGGAATTTTAGACTGTTAGCTACAGCCCAATTTAACAGATGCTTGTGAGGCCCCTCTTATAGTTTTTGAATATCGATAATTTCTAACTGTTCAAACATAACTTTTCATAAAGTTCCAAAGAATTTTTTTCAATATTAAGAACACAGTCATACCTATGGATATCTATTTGATTGTTTTTTTTATAACAGTACACACTAGCTCTTTCTTATAATTGACATAGTTCTACAGATAAAAAAGTTTAAAACATATGGTCAGAGGTCAACTTATACTTTGTTTTCAGGGGAACTTGAATGGCGCCAGCCGAACTGTGATGATCGTACCGACTGGAGGAGATAATTAGAGTTGATTCGGAGTAACATATCCTCCCATTCAAGCGGCACAAATTACCACCCTTTCCACTTCCTTCAGATGATCGCTGCTGAATCTTATAAACATATATATATATATATATATATATATATATATATATATATATATATATATTAGGGCTGCTGTTGTATTAATAAATTTAATCGAAATTAACGCATAATTAAAAATTTTATCGCAAATTAACGCATATTTCATCGAAAAAATACTGTATACTGAAATAGCTTGAGAAACGTTTTGCCGCTCTTGGTGGTACAAGTCATCAATTCTGTTGTTAATCACAGATCTAGATTGATTTCCAGTGGCAACCCGAATAACATCTTGCTGGATTTCGTGGTCCAGATTTGATTTTGCTCCTAACCCTATCCCTAACCCTAACCCTATCCCTAACCCTATCCTTAACCCTAAAGCGCCCACAAAAAAATAGTCCGTCTAAGCGCCAGAGCTCATGCGCGTTGGCTGTATCCGTAGCCACTTCGTTCTGAAAATTACAACCACTGTCTGGTTGTACAGATGTGTGCATCATCTAAGCCTAGACATTGATTATATACAAGTGTCAAGTATATGAAACTATTAGTGCAGCTGTTTCAGACGTGACCAGCAAGATGTTGTATTATCAAGTGCGATAAAATTATGGAAATAAATGATGATTCAAAATTTCTAGCATCTCATTATTTTGATCAAATTTTAACCGGGTTGAGTAAACACTTGTTCTTGTACCTCCACTAATACACTACAGTATATATTGTAAACTAATGAATGAAAAGTTTCTGTTTTTACATCGACCGGGAAGGGAGCAGGGGATTTACTTGTCGAAGGACGATAATATATCAAAACATCTTCATTTTATTTTACTATTATTTTACTAGTGGGTGTGTATGTGTGTGTGTGCGAAATGCCGCAGGGTGGGGGTAGTAGATATACGTTGTAGGTGAACGGACCTTAACTTCAAATTGTATAGTGAAATTCCTTTATTTATCGATTTGGCGCTATTCTGAACTTTCAGCATTTCGGTCAAATTAACGTATTTAGATGTTGCGTTAAAAATTTTAATCGCAAATTTTTTTTGACGCGTTAATCGCAAATTAACGCAGTTTAATCAGCAGCCCTAATATATATATATATATATATATATATATATATATATATATATATGTTTGTGTGTGTGTGCGTGTGTGTTTATGAAAGTGAGAAAGAGAAAGCATGAGATAGGGTCGGGTATAAGTAGCTGTTGACCGCTATGCAAGAGGGCGAAGTAGGGCGAATAAGAATAATTTTTTGGTGACAATGCTGCAGTTGAGGAGCACCCACACACAATCATTCGAATGAAGCAATCCGTCTGTTTTATAAAGAGTAATTTTTCTAATCTATCTGTCTTTCAATGAATGATTTAAAGACGACCGCTCAGGATTGGCGACAATGGAGAAATCTGTCTGTTAATCTGTCTGTTAATCTGTCTGTTAATCTGTCTGTTAATCTGTCTCTTGGTCCCCCACTCCTCCCCCAACGACCACATCGGTTAGGTGTATGATAACGATGGCGGTGATAATGATAGGGATTATGATGACAGTGATGATAATGATATTAGCGATGATGATGATAGTAAAAATGATAGTGATGATGATAGTTAAGATGATAGTGACAATCATGATGATGTATTTCATTTCTCAAACTCACACTTTATATGAAAACAATCAAAATCTGTTTTACAATCGAGCATCAAATGAATTAATCTATTTATCTATTTTTTATTTAATCTTTTTATCTATCATCAATTTAAAACCAACTCCCTTTCCCTCAACTCACATAAATGCGCACTTTAATATGTATATAAGTTTATATATATATATATGTATATATATATATATATATATATATATATATAATTTTTATAAATGCCGACCCATTTACGGACCTAATTATATTAAAGCGGTGAAAATGCCGCCCAGGTGATAAAATAGGTCATGCCTTAAGTTGATCCCCACCATCTCCGTCATTCTATATGCAGAGTCATTCTTATGGAAAAGTCATGGCGTTACTCTCCCCCCCCCCAAAACCGATCAGCCTCTATTAATCAGGACCCTAAAGTTGTATTATACTTGACCCCCCACCTAGTCCCCTAGAAAAAAAATACACAAACATAAAAAAGACACAAAGGATCGGCAACTTTTCTTCACATCTTAGGGTGGTAGTCTAACTATATATGTCCAATTTTCTCACCTCGGGTCCAACATCCTGAGTGTTGACGCTAGTGACCAGCTCATACAAGAATCGGTCCAGCTCTGACCCTTCAATGTAACCATTACCTGGAGAATAAAAAAAAACAATAGAAAATTTAGTGATATAAGACAATTAAACGTATTGTGGTTAAGTACAGAAGAGAAAAATTTGACGCTCTGAAAAATTAACTGATCGCATTGAGCGAAATCAACATAAATGTCATCATAATACAATTTAAGGGCGGACGGGTGGTCGGGCAGTTAGGCGCTCGACTGTTAACCTGAGGGTCCCGGTTTCGATCTCCGGTGAGAAGCAAGGGGATTTTTCAGGTCATGGTTGATGTTCCATTCAGTAGCACTTAAAAGAAAAAAAAACCTCCCCAGATTGGTTTATAAGAGATAACAGCCCATCCTTACAGTGACTTGATATATATATATATATATATATATATATATATATATATATATATATAAGCGATTTGGGCTCTGCCTTAAATCGAAAGTAAATAATTAATACAACAATAGTATTGCAGTTTAAAATACAATCATGAAAAAAAAATCGGATCTGCCCGAAACCAAAAAATAACTTATAGTCAACCGATCAAGCCTAAGGGGATGTAACTCTATGGAAAGGTTTTGCAGGGTACATTTTGTGCAAATAATTCAAATATTTCGCTGATGGCTGGAGATTTAAAAAAATGATATTTTACACATTCAAAGAATTTTAATAATATCAAAGTGTGAAAAAAACAAAAATAAGTAAAGTCCAATTTGTGGCAGATGAAACAAGTTTAGCAAAAATCATTTCTTTTTTCAATAGGGCTAACCCCCTGTAGTGTCCATTTTGGTATGTAACGACGAACACAAACAGTTTATTTAAGTTTAAAATGTTGTAACGTATTGCCAACTGACATTTTATAATGTCAGATCAATGTAATGTGTCTGGAAATAAGTTCTCCATTCTTGTTTATTATAAAACAATATTTTGTGTGTATGTATAAATCAAGTGTAATTCTTTGAACAATACAATGACGTTACATCCATTATGATTTTTTTTTCGAAATATATTTGAAAAATAAGAATATTATTAATTATTTTATTTCATCATTTTTTTTTTCATTGCTTCAAGTACAATATTTATTGTCTGATTTACAATAATCTTAGTTTTCGATGGTCTATTACGAATATATTTCTTTATTTTTTTTTTAAAGTCTGTTTATGTTTATTGATTTCCAGTGAGGTGAAAATGACAAGTTTATTTGTTTGTTGTTTTGTTTGTCTATTTTCCTGCTAAACTTTTTTATTTGCCTTAACTTCCCCCCATACATTCCCGTTCTAGAGCGCATAAAAATAAAATACGTACACATATAGAATGAACGAAGACAGAAATCTCAGACAATGAAACTTCAGGTTTTAACACAGGAAGTTTTATATCATTAAAATATGTATGTACCATTAATTAAAATATAAGCGATGACTCTCATCTAGATGTATAGATTATTTGTGTATGTATAATTTATTACTTCTTAATGTAGTGACATAATTAATTCACTATATTGTAATTACAAACGCTTTTTATTTCAATCTGTAATATAATCTAATTAATTAGGAAAGTCTAATTAAAAAAAAAAAAGAAATAGAAAATTCACTAGTTTACCCTTTTTTTTTTTGCAAGTGCTTTGCATCATAACATGACCTATGACCAGCTGAATAAAATGAGTACACGGCATAAGCCGGTGAATCGTGTGTGTTGTTCTAAACACTAACACGTTTCTCCCTTTCTGCCTCCAAATGAATTCTTGGCAATGGTAAGATTTAAGAAGGAAACCATAAGAAACTGTCCCACTTGCGGCTTTGTCTAAATATCACATCACTACATGGACATTATTGGATGGCTTGATGGTGGTCATTTGGTTTGTGAACCCTATCTGTGGGCTGTAGGTTTGTGAACCCTATCTGTGGGCTGTAGGTTTGTGAACCCTATCTGTGGGCTGTAGGTTTGTGAACCCTATCTGTGGGCTGTAGGTTTGTGAACCCTATCTGTGGGCTGTAGGTTTGTGAACCCTATCTGTGGGCTGTAGGTTTTCGTATTTAACTAACGGGCGAATCTTCGTGGTGCTTTCATGACCATTGCACTGTGTGGGGCTTGGTTTGGATGGAGGAAGAGCACTAAAAACACACTGTCTAATCAATGGTTCTAAACGTTCTCAAAGATAAAAATTTGCAGGAAATTATAAAAACCAAACAAATTATCTAAGTTAATCTTATTAAGATCTTGCACTTTAACATTGGAATATCTTTTTATTGTTTCAAATTATTTAAAACTATACTTAAGAATTCAGCTTCGAATATCAAATTGAGCGCCAAGTGAGAGTTTGCGAGGTGAGAGTTTGCGAGGTGATAGTTTGCGAGGTGAGAGTTCGCGAGGTAAGAGTTCGCGAGGTGTAGGCAGTTTGAGAACCTTCAAACAAGTCGAAATTACAGCGAGATTAATAAAGAAATGTTCAAATCTTGCAAAAAAAAATGTGTCATCGATCAAACCACCACCCTCCTCCCACTCCACTTGCCATCCCCCCCCTCTACTAGTCAACATCCCATACAGATGACGTTTTAATATCTGTAAGTCAGATCTCTTATTTCCCACAGGAAAGGGAAATCGTTGAAGCTCCGTTGGTATTGATTAAAGTATAATGATAGTGGGGCACTAGATTAATATTGGTCGGTGGTGGTATTATTCTACCCCCATGTGGCGCTGTATACTGTGGTGATGTATACTGTGGTGCTGTATACTGTGGTGCTGTATACTGCTGTATACTACGGTGTTGTATACTGTGGTGCTGTATACTGTGGTGCTGTATACTGTGGTGCTGTATAATGTGGTGCTGTATACTGTGGTGCTGTATACTGCTGTATACTCCGGTGTTGTATACTACGGTGCTGTATAATGTGGTGCTGTATACTGTGGTGCTGTATACTGCCGTATACTCCGGTGTTGTATACTACGGTGCTGTATAATGTGGTGCTGTATACTGTGGTGCTGTATACTGCCGTATACTCCGGTGTTGTATACTACGGTGCTGTATAATGTGGTGCTGTATACCAGCAATGGTGCTGTATACTGCCGTATACTCCGGTGTTTATACTACGGTGCTGTATAATGTGGTGCTGTATACTGTGGTGCTGTATACTGCTGTATACTACGGTGTTGTATACT
>JAGDYQ010000217.1:1204794-1217294 GCA_021962125.1 Bulinus truncatus | reverse complement strand
CTAACGGGACTTCACAGTTGGAGGTAAACGGGCTCATATTATTAAGATTATTAGGGGCCCAATGTTGTCTAGGTCCTCTAAATGTTCCTTTGTCTAGGTCCTCTAAATGTTCCTTTGTCTAGGTCCTCTAAGTGTTCCTTTGCCTAGGTCCTTTAATGTTCCTTTGGCTAGGTCCTCTAAATATTCCTTTGCATATGTCCTCTAAATGTTTCTTTCCCTAGGATCTCTAAATGTTCCTTTGCCTAGTGTTGTGTACAGGATCTGAGCCAAATACAGCCATGCTTCACTGGTCACACTGGTCACTCCGGTCATTCTCCATTCACGACTTTGATCTTCCACCCTTTTCACGATCAAACCCACGCCATGCCATTCAAACAAGCTAACTGACCGAACACAGCTCTCACATTCACATATAATATTCTGACAGCAGATATTCTACTGCGCAACCCACAAACTAATAGGTCCTCAAAAAGTTACTTTGCCCATGTCCTCTAGGTGTTCCCTTTACTCCCACAAAAAAAAAAGACCGACTATGGCACAGATATTAAATTCCTTACAATTCTGAATTTATTTGATAAAAAAAAATGATGTTTTGATAATCTCTGAGAAGATTTTTTTTTAAAGCAACTTTGAAAATTAATATCTCAAGATATTTTCTTCTTCAAATCATTATCTCTTGACTTTCTATGAAATTGAAGTGTGAGTTGGACGAGAAACTTAATTTCAACTTGTTCAACCCAGAGAGAAAACAAAAAGAGATTTCTTTTTTAAATTTTGTTTTCATGATGTCTTCGGGCAATAAAATGATTGCAAATCTTTTGATCAAGACTTTTGTATTATATAAATTATAGGCGAGGTAATAAGCATCAGGGGTAGACAATTTGACTTGTTGAACTTGTTTTCATTTTAAATCCCTAGAAATAAACACAATGTTTACGTACTGATACCCGGCTTTTGATTTTATTGATTTGTTGCCAATAGGTGATTTTAAAAAACATGATCAATTATATGAAAGTTTTTTATACAAATATTTTTTCTTTACGGAGGTGTAGTTTTAAAAAGCCGTTTTATGGAAATCTCTTCAACGACCAGTACGTTGTGGGTGTACACCGTAATCTAATTCGTTCAACAATTCACTCCAACCATCAGTACGTTGTGGGCGTACACAATCATTCAATCCATGAAACCTGGGCCGCTCCGTACTATGGCGCACTGAGGCGTAAAACAACTGGGCGGCAGCCACTGAAATCCGGTTAACCCTAACCCTTAAAAACAGATTTTTATAACTTAAAAAAAAAAAACAGCTTGAATTTCGTTTAATTTTTAAATTCTTGTAACCGTGTAAGCCGTTCTAAAATTATTTCGCCATTTAAATATATTAACCTTGAACTTTTTTTTTTTAATGTTTCATTGGATCACGGCATGTCTCAACGTTAGGTTTTTATCTAAGAAGGAAAAATGTCTTAGGATTGAACAGGTTTTCAAAAATGTCGATAGGAAATAGTTGAGGGAATACACAATTTTTCCAATGAATAATTGAGGAGTAAATTTTTCCGAATGTCCCATTGTGACTAATGATTTGCCCCAGTCCCTCTGTGTGTGCTTGCGTGTGTGGCGTGGGCACCGCAGTGGACAACAACTTTAAGATGTAATACTTATAGAAACAAAGGTTATCACTGTATAGTTTACGATAAAGCCATATGATAACTTCTTGAAGGTGGATTAAAATGCCATGAAATAATGAGTGAGACAGGTGAGTAAACTGCCATTGGTCAGGAAAACTGGAGTACTGTTGCACTTCAGGCCAGATCTATCTCCATACAGGCTGTAAAACCAAATGATTATGATGTTAGCAGCTTGAAGGCCATCTAGAGTATTGCGTATGAAATAAAAAATATCTATAAAAATAATAGCGGTGTGGATTCTGCGTTAAATCGAAAGTAAAGAATTAATACAACAGTATTGCAGTTTAAAATACAATCATGAAAAAATCGGATCTGCCCGAAACCAAAAAATAACCTAGCCTACCGATCAAGCCTTTGGTAATATAACTCTATGCAAAGGTTTTGCAGGGCTCAGCTAGTTTACTTTGGATTCGATCGCGCAACTACTTGTACTGTGTAAAATATATTTTGTAATATACATGGTACTGTTTGTTATATCATGTAATCATATATGGCACTGCTTCTTATAACTGTGTAATAATATAAGACACTTCTTTGTGCATTGTTCAATAATCTTGATACTTAAAGTTTAAATGATTATGCACTTGCTTAATGCCTTATCCAACGTAAATGTTGTAAGTAAAATTTAACAAAAAACCGGAATACATATTTTCAAGACTATTTCAAATGTCCATATTTAATAAACAATAATTCTCAACCATTCTTTTAAAAAACTAGTATTTTTAAAATGGCTATTTAAAATGTCGATATTTAATAGGCCTAATATATTCGGTAAAAAAAGCGCTTTAATAATCAATGTTTCAACCCGGGAGACGGCTAGGCTATGCACGACCCTGATTTCAAACTATCTGTAAATTGAGGGCTACACCTGCGTCCATCTCCTTTGCTCATTCTACTAAGCGACTAGTTCACTTTCGTCAAATCAGCCACAAATCCGCCATCCAGACTGGTGAATCCACGTAAAGACAGTATGAGAGGTTTGCGCTGCCCTTGCCGGAAGTGAAGTCATCTCCAACACGTCATCTGGATATTCCATTCACATCACAGCTTTTTTATATTTGCGCCAGCGCGTGATGGACGGAAGTTGAAAAAATAAAAGATTAGCTTTATAACTTGGCGTTTTTATCTCGAGCGTTGCGTCACGTGGGTGGTGGTGGTGGAGGAGGATGAGATCGTAGGTTGTCGAATTTTGATGTCTTAAAATAATCTATGATTAAATTATGATTAAATTAAGTGCACTGGCAGTAAATATGAATTACTGAATAACTTCTGTAAACATCAAGTACCTAAATATTTGAAATAGTTGTCGAATAAATTCATCCCTTGTGTTGTGTATTTGTTAGTCGCGCAGCAGGAATATCTGCTGACTGAATATTATATGTGGGTGTGAGACCTGTGTTGGGTCAGTTAGCGTGTTTGAATGGCATGGCGTGGGTTTGATTTGATCGTGAAAAGGGTGGAAGATCAAAATCGTGAATGGTGAGAGACCGGAGTGACCAGTGTGACCGGTGGGGCTTGACTGTAATTGGTTGAGGAGATCAGGGGGATTATAGAAGGGAAGGTGGTTGTAGGTGAACGCGGAGAAGGGAGTTAACCGACAGTAAAGAGTTTATCGTATGGGACAGGTGCTAGTTGGCAGTGTACAAGTTGAGCCGTTGTAGACTCTACAATTTGTCATTTTTTTATAGATTTGATGGATTAAACTTATATTATTTCGTCGAAATGCATGGCTCAATATACGTCACAATTGAAAAGCAGATGGGTGTAAAAAAAAGTAAAATTCCCTTAGCCCTAGAGAAGGCCATCGGGGCAGATGAAGTGTAGGAATTTATCTGTTTCTACAACCTCGGCATATAAAGGGACGGTGTGGTTGACACAACGCCCAGCCGCCTTTACTTCCCCAACAAAAAGTCAGGTACCCACTTATAGCTTGGTGGACTTGTGGGACGACTTTGAAACAGATTTACCTGGAAAAATTCCCATGGTTCTCACCGATGATCGAACCCGGGACTCTCAGGTCGACATTCGAATATCAACACCCTCGTCCCACGGCTTGATGAATGAAACAGTAGTTAAACCTTTTCAACACGCTTCAAGTGAGCCAGGTGAATGTCAGCAAGTATTGCTATCAACGTAACTAGCGTTGCCAGATTGGCGAGTTTCTCTTCATTCATGGAGAGTATTTTTCTGGCTCAGGCCAGAATTTTAACTTACTGTAGTATAAGTTGGTTTTTGGGGCGGGTTTAACGCATTGTAGTACGAAAAAAGCAATAACAAATGACGCCGAAATCTAAAAATAGCAGTAAATTTCAACACTTGTTTTAATACTTTCATTCAACCAGGGAGATATTTTGCCCCGTTTTGTTTTGTAACAATCAAGTTTCGAAGCTATTCATTGAAAAAAAAAATCCAGCCACACTGAAACCCAGACATGTGGAAGTCTCTCAAGCCTTACCTCACGTCCATACTTTAGTCAGTAACATTGTTCTTTTTATTTCTATTTTTCCGACTCGCCCATGTGTCAAACTCTAAAATGTTTAACGGGGGAACGGGAATCCCCAGATTCGAAAATGTCTCTCCTCAGAAGTACACATAACACTCTATCCACATCTAAGATGACGGTGGGAGGCTGGCCCAGCGGTCACTTGGTCACCGACATAACACGAAGTGGCCTGGCCGTCAATAGCAGTATGGGCCACCGCCCCCTCCCCCACCGCCCACAGAGTACAACAACAACAACTCTGTCTGCCGATATTAATCAATCCGACTGACCGCTATTAACAGGATGAAGATTTTTCTCGCTGCTGACCGGGAGGACCTACCAGCTGACCGCAACTGACCATAGCTTCTCAGGTCATTTTTTTTTTAAAAAGTCAACTGACTAAAGTGTAAAAAGAAAAACAAAAACCTCGACAAACAAAGAAAAAAATAATAATCAACCTCTGGTTTGACCGGACATTTTTTTAATCTAGACAATGTATTCAATTATCTTCCCTTGGCGCTCTTCAGCCAAATGAAACATCATTTTTGTAACAGGGTTTTTTTTATCATTTCTGAGTTTTACTTTATATCCTTAAACCCAGCGACTAGTTAGAAAAAATAACAACACTAAAACGCATAAAGGAAATAACAGAACCATATATCTCGATAGTGGACATAGAAAGAAAAAAAAATGAAAATCACTCCAAATAATTCCAAGATTCAATAACATCACATGTTCAAAGGGTTCTTATGCTGTTGTTTTTTTTTCTGAGCGCGCCATGCAAAGAATCAGTTGGGGTGGAGGGGGAGGGGGGAAGACTCTATTAGTGGCCCCCTTGCATTAAAAAAAATTATCAAAGACCAGATTGGCTTCATTTAAGACCAAAACCACTTTCCTTAGGGCCAAGTACTGACTATTTGGTCAGACCCGCACTCTGCTTCACTCCCTCTTTCAATATTAGCGCTCTACCCAGATTCTCTTGATCTATCCATCTGTTTAAACTAAGGGCCTATCGGGGTCCCGCGGGTCAAAAAGTTTGCCCAACCCCTGGCCTAGAAAGTGACAGACGACTTCTACATTGGGTAGGTTTCTTCCACTGTTTATTCTTGCTGTCACAGATGTCACCTAACGGATTACGACAACAACTCCATGGATACTCACGTACACGCAGATGATTGTATCCTTAATTATAATACTCTTGAGACGTATGAGAAATACTTTCTCTTCAAATGAACCCGACAGCCATTACACACCGACAGCCATTACACACCGACAGCCATTACATACCGGCGCCATTGCACACCGGCAGCCATTGCACACCGACAGCCATTGCACACCGACAGCCATTACACACCGACAGCCATCGCACATCGACAGCCATTGAACATCGGCAGCCATTACACACCGACAGCCATTACACACCGGCAGCCATTACACACCGGCAGCCATTACACACCGACAGAAATAACACACCGGCAGTAAGCCATTCTACAAAGATATTTAAAAAATTGACTTTCTAGGACCGTTCAATGGAGGCCCGTCGTCAAGAGATCAGAGTTCAGAACAAAGCTGGTGGTAGGTTTCGAATCCCGCATGGTGATGGCAATAAAATGTCAGACAAGTGAATGTCATTTGGTGCAGTTCATGTCATTGTTGAGGCTGGAACGATGACGTGTACTCAACATGTGCCAATAGCGATCTCCTGAATTACGTGCTCACCAGGTTATCGGCGGGCTGTCTTTATATATTCAGGGAGAAAAAAAATATAGAAACACGTGAACAAAAATGTTAAAGGTCACACAGAAAACTGAAAAACAAAGAAATGTTTTTTTTTTACAAAAGCTTAGCGCATTGCTTACAGCCAAAAAAGCAACAACGATTGAAGCAGACGATGGAAGATTTTAGCTTAGCTACAGGCATTCATTTTTTTTTTAATTTTATTTTCAATTTTAATAAATGCCTTTTCCTATAATAAAATGCTTTCCCACAAGGTAACATTTTAAGATGAAAACTTTAGAAAAATTAATTACACATTACGTTTTTCTTAAAAAAATAAATGTAAGAAAAGAATCATTAGAAAAAGCAAAGTTGAAACAAATAAATACATGGATACAGCCTTGAATACAGCACACTCAAATACCAGCTACAGAAACACAAATATAATACAGCTTAACACCGGCGCAAACATACAGCAACACGGAAAAAAACATATAATACAACGTCCAAGGGAGATCATTACTACGATCAATACTATCTTCCTTAAGGTTATTTCCCTTTCATTTAGGCCGAAAATAATTATATGCCGTCCGTCTGTGCATGCACTGGTACTGTATGTTGCTCTCAAGGGTAGAACAGTGCTCATGGCCCTGGGCGATTAGAGTTCACGTGACAGATAAGGACTAAAAGTTACACCTAGGCGGCAACATAATTTACTTTCTAACGCTTGGATAGGTGGTCTGCAGTCTGCACAGGCTGCAGATTGATTTCACTGTATAACTTCTGACCTGCTTTGTCGTTATTGATTAGACTACAATGACGACTATCATTGTCATAGCCTGTCACTGACACTGGACTATCATATAGACTAGACTGTCATAGCTCATCTTTTTTTATGATGGAGTATCACAATATGTAAGTGAACCGACAGTATCACAGCGTGTCACTGACACTAGTGTATGAAAACATGTCACTTAGGATTATCGAAACCTATTGCTGACGTAAGATTTGCAAAGTCTGTCACGGACGCTAGACTACCTTAACCTGTCACTGACGCAGGATTACCTTAACCTGTCACTGACGCAGGATTACCTTAACCTGTCACTGACGCAGGATTATCTTAACCTGTCACTGACGCAGGATTATATTAACCTGTCACTGACGCTGGATTATCTTAACCTGTCACTGACGCAGGATTATCTTGGTCTGTTACTGACGCTAGATTATCTTGGTCTGTTACTGACGATAGATTATCTTGGTCTATCACTGACGCTAGATTATCATTTCTGTCCATGACGCAACATAATCACAGCCGATAACTGACTAAAGATAATCATAGCCTGTCACTGATGAATCACTAAATATTCAAACATATAAAACCTGTGCTCAGACAACGATACAATAATAATAATGATTGTCTGCCAACAAAAACTATCTATATTTACAGCACATGACAGTAAAATCAATACACACCAAACAATGTCCTGTCAGTTTCATTTCCTTTTGATCTTTAATTAACCCGGCAGGTTGATATAACAACCCTACCCCCCTTGCTACATTTGATTTCTCTATCTGTCTGTCTGTCTGTCCCTCCCCTCTCTCTCTCTCTCTCTCTCTCTCTCTCTCTCTCTATCTATCTCTCTCGTGATTGGTTACGAAAGGCAGATTGAACAAGGAACAGTTATTCCCCCCCCTACTCCCCCATACCCTGCTGTCTGGTTCTCATAACTTGGTCACATTGCTGGTCTAACTAACACACTGCGTGCACTAACCCTTAACTGTGTCTAGTGATAACTATATCGGCCTATTATTGATAACTATATCAGCCTATTATTGATAACTATATCGGCCTATTGTTGATAACTATATCGGCCTATTATTGATAACTATATCAGCCTAATATTGATAACTATATCAGCCTATTATTGATTAACTATATCAGCCTATTATTGATAACTGCCAGGATCGCCGTAACTACCTGAAGATGCCCTGTCACATAAGGGGATCTGCTACATATGACGGCCTTTGGTGAGTGTGCATAATCAGAGGGACTCCAATTTGTGTAGAAACATACCTACCATACATAAATACATACATACATACATGAATACATGCATAGGTACATGCATGCATACATACATACATACATACATACATACATATATACATACCGTATATATACAAGGCCGTAGCCGGGGGGGGGGGCTAAGGGGGGCTACAGCCCGCCCCCCCCCATTTAATTCTAAAAATCAAATTTAATTATAAAATATACTTCTTTATCATTGTGTTCCAATTTTTTCTTATATAAAACTCTCCACGCACAGCGCCCCCCCCAAACCGCACAGCCCCCCCCCCCCCCCAAAAAAAAATCCTGGCTACGTGGCCTTGCGTACATGCATACATACATACATACATAAATACATACATACATACATACATACATACATACATACATACATACATACATACATACATACATACATACACACGCACATACCCTACTTTTACACTCAAAGACACTCATACAAAATAGGGAAAAAATAAAATAGCTATATATTTGAATCTTTACTTTTTCTAAAAATATATATATATATGAAATATTTATTCCATCATACATCAAATCCATCAGCTGTATTTGCAGAGCCAAACCAATCGTATACGCGTGTTTTGAGGAAAGATAAAATATAATGGAAATTCCCATTGAATATTAATAACTTGAGATGGTTTTCATCATTTCACCAGGCGTCATATATATATTTTTTTCCCCCTTTTTACCTCGTTCTTATGGAGAATGAATGAAGCTTTCAAAGAGCCAGACAATTACTTGAGGGTGGTGGTGTGGTGGAGAGGGGGTAAAAGAGGAAATCATTTTTTTTTAAGTTGAGTATAGACCGGGCGTGAAGCTCTTGGTCAGCGGGCGCTCTAGTCTGGAGCCGATGTTGTAGACTAATGTAGACAGTTTGATATGGTCGGTCAACGCTCCAGTCTTAGGCCGATGTTGTAGACAGTTTGATATGGTCCGGTCACCGCTCCAGTTTTGGGCCGATGTTGTAGACAGTTTGATATGGTCCGGTCAACGCTCCGGTCTTTGGCCGATGTTGTGAACAGTTTGATATGGTTCGGTCAACGCTCCAATCTGGAGCCGATGTTGTAGACAGTTTGATATGACTCGGTCAACGTTCCAGGGCCTTCACATATATAGGCAATGTATCCCGCGGTAAGGGCCACTTGACGTTAGGGGCACGGACCGGAGGAGTTTGTTTTTAGAAGGCCCCCCCTTAAATATTTTACGGTAGGGTCCCCAAGCATTTGGAAGAATGGGTTCAGCTGATTTATAATTGTACACAATATAAGTTGTGGATACGTTGTCAGGAACAGTGATAGGAAACAGTAGCTAATGTGTTATCTGGGGCAAGATGGTGGACAGATAAATGTTGATGTTACAACTGGTGAGGTAACTGCTGTTACAGCTGGTGTAGTTATTAAGTGGATTTAATGCTGGTGTATTAGCTGCTGTTATACAACTGGTGTAGTAGCTGGTGTTACAACTGGTTTTACAGTTCATGTAGTAAGTGGTATTATAACTGAATGCAGCTTGTTCTCTAACAGGTCTAACAACTGGTGCTGTAACCAGTGTTATTGCTAGTGCTATAGCTGGTACTATAGCTGGTATTATATCTAATGCTGTTAATCTGACCATCATTGAAAGCATCATTTTTTTAGAAACTGAGCTTTTGGTTGAAAACAGATGTACATTTGAGGCCCTGGGTTCAAATAATAACTTTGCCTGATGACACGTATGTCATTTTTGAGATGCATTCGAAATCTATATACTAAATGACATTAGACAATGTACAAGGTAATAATTCAATGCCGCAAATTATCGTTGGAATACTCGGTTCTGAAATGTCATCACGAAGATGTCGCAAATGGCAGAAACGCTTATAATGTCATCGATATTATTAATGTCATACAATGTTAATAACGTGCCATGCAATGCTCGCAATGTCATAGGGAAAGGCTGATAAAGAATGTTTTTAATTATGTAACCAGATATGGGGCGGGGGGATGATCTTTCACAACAAGTGAATTCTGTCTGGATTAGAAAGGAAAAATCAATCTGATACAATGTATTACCTAGATTGTAGCTGGTCTCTCCAAGTACCATCTAACAAATAATACACTCGTGAAATATATTGTAATAAATAGAGACACTGCTAGAGGTAATATAAAAGGGAATATTATATAATAAATACTCATTTCCATTAGTGCCGTTAAATGGAAAGTAAAGAAATTAATACGACAGTATTCCAGTTCTAAAATGCATTCATGAAAAAATCGGATCTGCTTGAAGCCAAAAAATAACTTCTAGCCCTACCGATCAAGCCTAAGGGGATATAACTCTATGTGAAGGTTTTGCGGAGGTTCAGCCAGTAATTTGTTAAAATTTTAAAATTGTGTCAGACAAAACGCGGATGAATAGTAGATCTGATGCGTACAGTATCGATATAAATTGATGTTATACATTCATGCTGAATGCCCATCTTTCGTGATATCGTTGCGTTGATATTTTCTCTATATGTCTATGTCTGGTTCTTTTCACAGCAGTCTGCATTACTGATATTATCTGTATACGTCATTGCGTTCATACTTCTAGAGCGTTATTGGTTTTCTTTATTTGTTTGTATGATGTTTTTTTGAAAAGATTGAGGGATGGTAGAAGATTAATTTGATTTCATAAGTACTACTTTAGGTTATTGATAGATTGAAAAATAGATTGTTAATATAGCATGTATATCTATCTATCTATCTATCTATCTATCTATCTATCTATCTATCTATCTATCTATATATATATATATATAATATCTATCTATTCAACTATCTAGTCTCTATCTATATCTATCTATTCAACTATCTCTATCTCTCCCTTCTGTCTGTATCTCTGTATGTGACTTGCGGTCACTCTCCCTTTAGCTTTCTCTCCGTTTGTCTGTCTGTCTAACATATTGCCAATGACGAAATGAAGAATGAATATATATATATATATATATATATATATATATATATATATATATATATATATATATATATATATATATATATATATATATATATATATATATATATATATATATATATATATATATATATATATATATATATATATATATATATATATATATATCATTCTTCATTTCGTCATTATAGTATATATATATATATATATATATATATATATATATATATATATATATATCATTTTGTTTATAAATAATTTCAGCTGAATGAGCGTCCTCCAGAGTAAATCACTCTTGTCAGCCGGCAAGTTTAGATGACCTTTTTATGACCGTCGTCTATACATTTTTTTATAGAAAAAAAAAGCAACTCAGACTTAGTGGCATTTAATGTTGACGGCGTGCCGAGAACGCGAAAACGTTCAGGCAATGGGGAGATGTTCGCCGTTATATGGTCAGACTGGACGATGCATTGCAAGACCAAGGGCCTAGTTATTAACAAACAGGACACATTAACTTGGAGGAGGGGGGTCAGTGAAATAATAACGGAAATCTCGTCCAACTAAATGTTGGGGGAGGGGGCACAGACTGGATGACGCCACTCTCCACGCCCACAGTCTGCCGCACACCTGGCGAAATACCTCGATTGTGAACAATGTAGACCTGAACAGTGCTAAGTATAGAACACACACACACACACAAACACACACACAAAAGTGATTTCAATACTAGGTTAAGTGATAGTAATATTGATATCAATATGATCGAGGCTATAATCAGCATTCAGACAATGTATTGAGAATGGAAATAGTTTGCTGTCAAATGACGACACTTTTACCCACCCCCGGCCAGCACTTTCCCTGATGGCAGCATAACCCGATGAAGGTTCTCCCTAGTAGCTGCAACTTTTTTTATTAGGTTAAAAAAAATGAAAAAAAAATAAAATACCTGTTTAAAATACAGAATAAATGTAAATTGTAATTTTTTTTTAAATTTATTAATATATACTGGTTGATTTTGTGGGTTTCTTATTGTTTTTAGCGGCTTTTATAAAAAAAATTGGAAACGATCTCCTGCGTATGTAGGGTCTTCAATCGCGCATGTCTGATGGGTTAGCTAAAGTTAGCTTCTATCTAAGCACAAAACTAGCGTATTACTGATTTAACCCCCCCCCCCCACCCTCCTCCACCATTAATGGGAGCAGTACACATTACATCATAACTAATTTCTAATAGATTTGACTGAAAGGTTCACACACATACACACACATTTAATTAACAATACAGCTACCTGGGAAACTTAAAATTAATATCGATTTGTCCGTTCTTGTTTCAATTTTCAGTCCTGAAACTAAACTGTAACAGAAAACAAAAATCTGACAAATGTAATAATAAATTCTGTGCAACAGGATAGCCTGGTGTAATATTACTGTAACAACTAGTTCAAAGAAAGAACTTGAAAGAAAAAATATATATAATAACATTTAAAGAAATTAAACTTTTGAAAATGAGAAAACAAAAATCCGAACATAAATAAAATATTCAGCCTATGGGACACTCGTGAAAAGTTCATGACTTAATTGAAGACGTTAAATAAACA
>JAGDYQ010000217.1:1162797-1204294 GCA_021962125.1 Bulinus truncatus | reverse complement strand
CATTAGTGGTAGCCACACAAGTGGTAATCACACAAGTGATTGCCGAACAAGTGGTAGCCACACAATGTGGTAGCCACATATGCCGTAGCCACAAATGTAGCATCGTGGATTATAGCGACATGCAGCACAATGACTTATGCTTACATGTGAAATGATGCATTATGTGAAAACTTGTTGCATTATGTACCTGAGCTCTTCATGTATCTTCATTATGCAACACGCCAGCATACAGCTGCCTGTATCATGTCACCATGACCATCAATACCTGGCTTGATTCAATGCCATTAGTCCGGCTACTACTATGCAGTGTCTGGCCTGCGCGTTAAACCTATTTATCAATATTTCCATCTGTTTATCCCTTCCCTGCCCTTCCCCCTCCTTTCCCCTCCTACCCTCTCTCTGTCTCTCTCATTTTGTATCTAACATGAATCCACCACTCGTCATTTGTTTACTCCGCCTACCTTCTATTCACGAGTCTTTTCTATTGAAACGATGTGGCCAGATGTTTGTTAATGAAAGCCGCCGAAACTCAATAAGAAACTCGTCACAATCCAGCCAGATTTAAAAAAAAAAGTCAAAATGCACATCTAATTTATATGTAATGCGTCATTTTGCCAGATTTTTGTGACATGAGATGCTGAAGCCGCCAAAAAAAAAACAAAAAAAAACCCGCCAACACGCCAAAGAGCTAATTTGGATGTCTGAAAAAAAGAAACCCCGCTGAAATTGGCTGGAGAAAATTCGCTATCTTGGCAACATTGCTGAGTTTTTCACTGCATATGAAAAAGGAAGATGATGGTGGGTGAGGCAATGGTGGAGGACGCATGGGGGGGGGGGGGGGGGGGGAAATGACTGTAGTGACCCAGTTATAACTGACCAAAAAGCTTCCACACAAGCAATAGAGGTTGATAAAAAAAAATCTAGAATCCCTTACATCTATAAGGATCTCGGGGGCATATGAAGTGTAGAATTCATCTGTTTCTGTAATCACGGCGTATGAAGGGATAATGGAACGACAACACCCTTGTCCCGAAAAGTCAAGTAATTATTTAAAGCTGGTTTGACTCGGGGGGGGGGAGGGGGACTGGTTGGGAGTTTACTAACTTTTACCAGGACCCGGGTAAAAATTCATTAGTTCTCGCCGATGATCGAACCCAGGACTCTCAGGTCGGCGGCAATTGAGTATCTTGACCCCCCCCCTCCCCCCGCGGCCACCAGTCCCTCAAAATATCAATAGTGCTTACTAACAACGAAAAGGTAAGGGGGACAATCTTAATGGTGCATAGATATATATATATATAATTTTTAAAAACATGCTTGTTTATTTATCACCGTATCTGTGCAAAGATAATGTAATGAAGACACCAGCTTCTGATTGTGCAGCACTCAGGGAGCCGGACTAGGAAATGGCGTCGAAAGACACCCCCTCCCCCCCCCCGTTAATTTTTTTTTTTTTGCACTTTTCAGATTGGGTGGCGGGCGCAACAACGGCTAACTACACAACACTGTTAGATTCATATCATTATATGAATATCATGACTCAATCACAGCATTTGATAAAATATCATAGATTAAAATATCCAACAAAATTACTAGATCATTGTATTATGAAATTGCTATGTGTACCCTGAGAAACCTTTGCATAGAGTTATATCCCCTTAGGCTTGATCGCTGGGATAGGTTATATTTTGTTTTTGGGCAGATCCGATTTTTTCATGATTGTTTTTTTTTTAACTGGATTACTGTTAAATTAATTCTTCACTTTCGATTTAACGCATAACCCGAATCGCTATTATTTATATAGATATTTAATAAAAGTACGTTCCTTATATTAAGATAATTCCGTATTTAAAAACAATAACAAAAGAAAAAGGACAGAATTATATCTCTCTTCAAAAGAGTGTTATTACTGTAATAGCCTACATTTAGAGATGATATCTGTTGTTTGAATAACTTCTATGCAGATCAATGTTGACACTACTGTAAACGTTCAAAAAAACGTGCTTCTAGGAAAATGTGGAAATAACTATAAAAAAACTCGGTCAGTTTCTAAAGTTTGCGGTCACATTACGTACGACATTTCAGAGCCGGCTTTTAGAACATTTCTTTCTCTTTATTTTTATTACGTTAATATTTTTTTGCAATTCAAACATTTTGTTAGGGAAATTACTTATTTCAAATTTCATCTTGTTTTTTTTTTTAATTTTATTTATATTTATAACAGCAAATAAAAAATATTCATTGCTGTGTGATCAAATATACACAACTGTGTGTGTGTGTGTGAGTGTGTGTGTGTGTGTGTGTGTGTGTGTATGTGTGTGTTTGTGTGTGTTTGTGTGTTTAATGTCTTCAATTAGGTCATGAACTTTTCACGAGTGTCCCATAGGCTGAATATTTTATTTATGTTCGGATTTTTGTTTTCTCATTTTTTAAAGTGTAATTTTTAAATGTTATATATTTTTTCTTTCAAATTCTTTCTTTGAACTAGTTGTTACAGTAATATTACACCAGGCAATCCTGTTGCACAGAATTTATTATTATATTTTGTCAGATTTTTTTTATTTTCTGTTACAATTTAGTTTCAGGACAGAAAATTGAAACACGAACGGACGAATCGATATTAATTTAAAGTTTCAGGCAGCTGTATTGTTAATTAAATGTGTGTGTGTGTGAACCTTTTAGTCAAATCTATTAGAAATTAGTTATGATGTAATGTGTACTGCTCCCATTAATGGTGGAGGAGGAGGAGGGGGGGGGGTTAAATCAGTAATACGCTAGTTTTGTGCTTAGATAGAAGCTAACTTTAGCTAACAAATCAGACAAGCGCGATTGAAGACCTTTACACCTTTTTATAAAAACCGCTAAAAACAATAAGAAACCCACAAAATCAACCAGTATATTAGTAAAATTTAAAAAAAAATAATTATAATCCACATTAATTCTGTATTTTAAACAGGTATTTTATTTTTTTTTTCATTTTTTTGTTTTGTTTTACATAATAAGAAAGTTGAAGCTACTCGGGAGAACCTTCATCGGGTTATGCTGCCACCAGGGACAGTGCTGCCCGGGGGTGGGTGGGGGGGTGTCGTCATTTGACAGCAAACTATTTCCATTCTCATTACATTGTCTGAATGTATTATAGCCCCCCCCCCCCCGATTTATTGATATCAGTATTACTATCATCCATCCAGTATTGAAATTTACTTTTGTGTGTGTGTGTGTGTGTTCTATATTTAGCACTGTTCAGGTCTACATTTTTCACAATTGAGGTATTTCGTTGTGTGCGGCAGACTGTGGGCGTGGAGAGTGGGCGTCGGCCAGTCTGTGCCCCCCTCCCCCAGCATTTAGTTGGACGAGATTTCCGTTATTATCTCACTGACCCCCCCCCCCGACCAAGTTAATGTGTCCTGTTTGTTAATAACTAGCCCTTGGTCTTGCAATGCGTCGTCCAGTCTGACCACATAACGGCGAATATCTCCCATTGCCTGAACGTTTTCGCGTTCTCGGCACAACATTAAATGCCATTAAGTATAAGTTGCTTTTTTTCTTCTTTAAAAATGTATAAACGAGGTCATAAAAGGTCATCTTAACTTGCCGGCTGACCAGAGTGATTTACTCGAGGACGCTCATTCAGCTGAAATTATTTATAAACAAAATGATATATATATCATTCTTCATTTCGTCATTGCCAATATGTTAGACAGACAGACAAACGGAGAGAAAGGCAGGAAGAAAGACCGACAGTCACATGAATAGGCAGACAGACACACGGAAATACATACAGAGATACAGGCAGAAGGAGAGATAGAGATAGATAGACAGATATAGATAGAGACTAGATAGTTGAATAGATAGCTATTATAGATAGATAGATAGATAGATAGATAGATAGATAGATAGATAGATAGATAGATAGATAGATAGATAGATAGATAGATAGATAGATAGATAGATAGATAGATAGATAGATAGATAGATAGATAGATAGATAGATAGATAGATAGATAGATAGATAGATAGATACACATGCTTATTAACAATCTTTTTTTTCAATCTAACTTAAAGTAGTACTTATGAAATCAAATTAGTCGTACTATCCATCAATCAAAACATCTAACAAACAAACGAAAAGGCACAAAGTTCTGTAAGTATGAACGCACTGACGTATACAGATAATATCAGTAATGCAGATTGTTGTGCATAGAACCTGACATAGATATATAAATATCAACGCAACAATATCACGAAAGATGGGCAATCAGCATGAAGGTATAACATCAATTTATATGGATACTGTACACATCGATCTTCTAATCCGCATATTGTCTGACTCAGTTTTAAAATTAACAAATTATTCCCTTTTATATTACCTAGCAGTGTCTCTATTTATTTATCACATTATATTTCACGAGTCTTATTTGTCGGATGGTACTTGGAGAGACAAGCTACAGTCTAGACTCTAGATCATACATGGTATCCAGATTGATTTTCCTTTCTAATCCAGACATAATTCACTTGTAAAAGATCACATTCCCCCTTCCCATATTTGGTTACATAATTAAAAACATTCATTATCAGCATTACCCATGGCATTATGAGCATTGCATGACATTATTAACATTGCATGACATTATTAACATTGGATGACATTATAAGCGTTTCGCCATTTGCGACATCTTCGTGATGACATTTCAGAACCGAGTATTCCAACGATAATTTGCGGCATTGAATCATTTCCTTGTACATTGTCTAATGTCATTTAGTATATAGATTTCGAATGCATCTCAAATGACATGCGTGTCATCAGGCAAAGATCTTAACATAGGGCCTCAAATGTACATCTGTTTTCAACCAAAAGCTCAGTTTCTAAAAAAAAATGATGTTTTCAATGATGGTTGATTAATAGCATTAGATATAATACCAGCTACAGTACCAGCTATAGTACTAGCGATAACACTGGTTACAGCACCAGTTGTTAGACCTGTTAGAGAACAAGCTGCATTCAGTTATAATACCACTTACTACATGAACTGTAAAACCAGTTGTAACACCAGCTACTACACCAGTTGTATAACAGCAGCTACTACACCAGCATTAAATCCAATTAATAACTACACCAGCTGTAACAGCAGTTACCTCACCAGTTGTAACACCAGCTACTACACCAGTTGTAACACCAGCTACTACACCAGTTGTAACACCAGCTACTACCCCAGTTGTATAACAGCAGCTACTACACCAGCATTAAATCCAATTAATAACTACACCAGCTGTAACAGCAGTTACCTCACCAGTTGTAACATCAACATTTATCTGTTTACTATCTTGCCCCAGATAACACATTAGCTACCGTTTCCTATCACTGTCTCTGACAACTTATATTGTGTAAAATTATAAATTAGCTGAACCCATTCTTTCAAATGCACAAACTTCCTTTGAAGTGTTTTTTTTAACAGCTTATGGGACCCTACCGCCAAATATTTAAGGGGGGGGGCCCTTCTACAACAAACTCATCCTGTCCGGTGCCCATAACGTCAAGTGACCCTTACCGCGGGATACATTGCCTATATATGTGAAGGCCCTGTATGGATGAAATGTTTATCTCTTGGATCCTAGATAAACCACTTTTATGAATGTTTACGTTGTGCCTTCCTTTCATCCCCACCATTATCTTGAGTGCAAATGGCATGGAGGCAACACGGGAAATATGGATGGAACTTTAACAACGGCCTGAAAACTTCCCCCGTTTCTCACAGGAGATCGAACCCGGGACCCTCAGGTTGACTATCGAGCGCTTCATCCCCCACGACCATCCATTTCCACCCCCACCCCCACTCTTAATAAAGACACCAACTCTTTAAAAAAATTGGGTTTTACAATTTCTAAATCATATCATCCTTTACATAAGACCGGACCATATCAAACTGTCTACAACATCGGCCCAAAACTGGAGCGGTGACCGGACCATATCAAACTGTCTACAACATCGGCCCAAAACTGGAGCGGTGACCGGACCATATCAAACTGTCTACAACATCGGCCCAAAACTGGAGCGGTGACCGGACCATATCAAACTGTCTACAACATCGGCCCAAAACTGGAGCGGTGACCGGACCATATCAAACTGTCTACAACATCAGCTCCAGACTGGAACGTTGACCGGACCATATCAAACTGTCTACAACATCGGCCCAAGACTGGAGCGTTGACCGAACCATATCAAACTGTCTACAACATCAGCCCCAGACTAGAGCGTTGACCGAACCATATCAAACTGTCTACAACATCAGCCCCAGACTAGAGCGGTGACCGGACCATATCAAACTGTCTACAACATCGGCCCAAGACTGGAGCGGTGACCGGACCATATCAAACTGTCTACAACATCGGCTCCAGACTAGAGCGGTGACCGGACCATATCAAACTGTCTACAACATCGGCCCAAGACCGGAGCGTTGACCGGACCATATCAAACTGTCTACAACATCGGCCCAAAATTGGAGCGGTGACCGGACCATATCAAACTGTCTACAACATCGGCCCAAAACTGGAGCGTTGACCGGACCATATCAAACTGTCTACAAGATCGGCCCAAAACTGGAGCGTTGACCGGACCATATCAAACTGTCTACAACATCGGCCCAAAACTGGAGCGGTGACCGGACCATATCAAACTGTCTACAACATCGGCCCAAAACTGGAGCGGTGACCGGACCATATCAAACTGTCTACAACATCAGCTCCAGACTGGAACGTTGACCGGACCATATCAAACTGTCTACAACATCGGCCCAAGACTGGAGCGTTGACCGAACCATATCAAACTGTCTACAACATCAGCCCCAGACTAGAGCGTTGACCGAACCATATCAAACTGTCTACAACATCAGCCCCAGACTAGAGCGGTGACCGGACCATATCAAACTGTCTACAACATCGGCCCAAGACTGGAGCGGTGACCGGACCATATCAAACTGTCTACAACATCGGCTCCAGACTAGAGCGGTGACCGGACCATATCAAACTGTCTACAACATCGGCCCAAGACCGGAGCGTTGACCGGACCATATCAAACTGTCTACAACATCGGCCCAAAATTGGAGCGGTGACCGGACCATATCAAACTGTCTACAACATCGGCCCAAAACTGGAGCGTTGACCGGACCATATCAAACTGTCTACAACATCAGCTCCAGCCTGGAGCGTTGACCGGACCATATCAAAAACTGTCTACAACATCGGCCCAAGACCGGAGCGGTGACCGGACCATATCAAACTGTCTACAACATCAGCTCCAGCCTGGAGCGCTCGCTGACCAAGACTTCACGCCCGGACTATACTCGACTTAAAAAAAAAAAAGAAAAATGCTTTACTTTTACCCCCTCCCCACCCCACCACCACCCTCAAGTAATTGTCTGGCCCTTGAAAGCTTCATTCATTCTCCATAAGAACGAGGTAAAAGAAAGGGAAAAATATATATGACGCCTGGTGAAATGATGAAAACCATCTCAAGTTATTAATATTTAATGGGAATTTCCATTATATTTTATCTTTCCTCAAAACACGCATATAAGATTGGTTTGGCTCTGTAAATACCTGATGGATTTGATGTATGATGGAATAAATATTATATTTTATTATTTTTTTTTTTTGAAAAAGTAAATATTCAAATATATAGCTATTTTATTTTTTTCCTATTTTGTATGAGTGTCTTTGAGTGTGTGTGTATGTATGTATGTATGTGTGTATGTATGTATGTATGTATGTATGCATGTATGTATGTATGTTTCTACACAAATTGGAGTCCCTCTGATTAAGCACACCCACCAAAAGCTGCCATCTATCACAGAAATCCTTACGTGACAGGACATCTTCAGGTAGTTACGGCGATCCTGGCAGTTATCAATAATAGGCCGATATAGTTATCAAAAATAGGCCGATATAGTTATCAATAATAGGCTGATATAGTTATCAATAATAGGCCGATATAGTTATCAATAATAGGCCGATATAGTTATCAATAATAGGCTGATATAGTTATCAATAATAGGCCGATATAGTTATCACTAGACACAGTTAAGGGTTAGTGCACGCAGTGTGTTAGTTAGACCAGCAATGTGACCAAGTTATGAGAACCAGACAGCAGGGGATGGGGGAGTCGGAGGGGGGGAATAACTGTTCCTTGCTCCATCTGCTTTACGAATGTAACCAATCACGAGAGAGAGAGCGAGAGAGAGAGAGAGAGAGAGAGAGAGAGAGAGAGAGAGGAGGGACAGATAGAGAAATCAAATGTAGCAAGGGGGGTAGGGTTGTTATATCAACCTGCCGGGTTTATTAAAGATCAAAAGGAAATGAAACTGACAGGACATTGTTTGGTGTGTATTGATTTTACTGTCATGTGCTGTAAATATAGATAGTTTTTGTTGGGAGACAATCATTATTATTATTATTGTATTTTTTGTCTGGGCACAGGTTTTATACGTTTGAATATTTAGTGATTCATCAGTGACAGGCTATGATTATCTTGAGTCAGTGATTGGCTGTGATTATGTTGTTGCGTCATGGACAGAAATGATAGTCTAGCGTCAGTGACAGACCAAGATAGTCTAGCGTCAGTGACAGACCAAGATAATCTATCATCAGTAACAGACCAAGATAATCTAGCGTCAGCGACAGGTTAATATAATCCAGCGTCAGTGACAGGTTAATATTTTCTAGCATCCGAGACAGACTTTGGAAATCTTACGTCAGCAATAGGTTATGAAATCCTAAGTGACAGGTTTTCATACCCTAGTGTCAGTGACACGCTGTGATACTGTCGGTTCACTTACATAATGTGATACTCCATCATAAAAAAAGATGAGCTATGATAGTCTAGTCTATATGATAGTCCAGTGTCAGTGACAGGCTATGACAATGATAGTCGTCATTGTAGTCTAATCAATAACGACAAAGCAGGTCAGAAGTTATACAGTGAAATCAATCTGCAGCCTGTGCAGACCACCTATCCAAGCGTTAGAAAATAAATTATGTTGCCGCCTAGGTGTAACAATTAGTCCCCCCCCCTATCTGTCACGTGATCTCTACTCGCCCAGGGCCCCGAGCACTGCTCTACCCTCGAGAGATCAATTCTGAGTAAGATGCAGTACCAGTGCATGCACAGATGGACGGCATATAATTATTTTCGGCCTAAATGAAAGGGAAATAATCATAAGGAAAATTGTATTGATCGTAGTAATGATCTCCCTTGGACGTTGTATTATATATTTTTTCCGTGTCTTGCTGTATGTTTGCGCCGGTGTTAAGCTGTGTTATGTTTAAGTTGTGTTTCTGTAGCTGTTTGCGTGTGCTGTATTCAAGCTGTATCCATGTATTTATTTGTTTCAACTTTGCTTTTTTTCTAATGATTCTTTTCTTACAGTTATTTTTTTAAGAAAAACGTAATGTGTAATTATTTTTTTTCTAAAGTTTTCATCTTAAAATGTTACCTTAAGGGGAAGCATTTTATTATAGGGGAAGCATTTATTAAAGTTGAAAATTGAAAAAAAAAAAAAAAATGAATGCCTGTAGCTAAGTAAAATCTTCCATCGTCTGCTTCAATCGTGGCTGCTTTTTTGGCTGTAAGCAATGCGCTAAGCTAAGCTTTTGTAAAAAAAACAACATTTCTTTGTTTTTCGCTTTTCTGTGTGGCCTTAACATTTTGTTCACGTGTTTCTCTTTTTTTTTTCCCCCTGAATATATAAAGACAACCCGCCGATAACCTGGTGAGCACGTAATTAGAGATCGCTATTGGCAATGTTGAGTACACGTCATCGTTCCAGCCTCAACAATGACATGAGCTGCACCAAATGACATTTACTTGTCTGACATTTTCTTGCCATCATCATGCAATTCGAACCCTACCAGCTTTGTTCTGAACTCTGACCTCTTCACGACGGGCTCCATTGAACGGTCCCAGAAAGTCAATTTTTTTTTAATGTCTTTGTAGAATGGCTGCCGGTGTGTTATTTCTGTCGGTGTGTAATGGCTGCCGGTGTGCAATGGCTGTCGGTATGTAATGGCTGTCGGCATGTAATGGCTGCCGGTGTGTGATGGCTGCCAGTGTGTAATGGCTGTCGCGATGTAATGGCTGTTGGTGTGTAATGGCTGCCGGCGTGTAATGGCTGTCGGCGTGTAATGGCTGCCGGTGTGTAATGGCTGCCGGTGTGTAATGGCTGTCGGTGGATGTCAGGTTCATTTGAAAGTATTTCATACGTCTCAAGAGTATTACAATCAAGGATACAATCATCTGCGTGTCGTGAGTATCCAAGATTGTTGTCGTCCGTTAGGTGACATCTGTGACAGCAAGAATAAACAGTGGAAGAAACCTACCCAATGCAGAAGTCGTCTGTCACTTTCTAGGCCAGGGGTTGGCAAACTTTTTGACCCGCGGACCCCAATAGGCCCTTAGTTTAAACAGATGGCTAGATCAAGAGAATCTGGGTGGAGTGCTGATATTGAAAGAGTGAAGCAGAATGCGGGTCGGACCGAATAGTCAGTACTTGGCCCTAAGGACAGTGGATTTATCTTAAATGAAGCCAAACTGGTCTTTGATAATTTTTTTTAATGCAAGGGGGGCCGCTAATAGAGTCTTCCCCTCTCCCCCAACTGATCTTTGCATGGCGCGCTCAGAAAAAAAAAACAACAGCATAAGAACCTCTTTGAACATGTGATGTTATTGAATCTTAATCTGCTCACAGTTTATTGCATGATTAGTTTACTGTTATTTCCCTTCAAATACTGAACAAGTGAATTATTTGAGTAAGATTTTCATTTTTTTTTCTTTCTATGTCCACTATCGAGATATATGGTTCTGTTATTTCCTTTATGCGTTTTAGTGTTGTTATTTTTTCTAACTAGTCGCTGGGTTTAAGGATATAAAAGTAAACCTTAGAAATGAAAAAAAAAAAACTGTTACAAAATATGTTTCATTTGGCTGGGGGCGGTGGCCTGTACTGGTATTGACGGGCCAGGCCACTTCTGTGTTATGTCGGTGACCAAGTGACCGTTGGCCAGCCTCCCACCGTCATCTTAGACGTGGATAGAGTGTTATGTGTACTTCTGAGGAGAGACATTTTTCGAAGCTGGGGGATTTCCCCCCCCCCCCCCCGTTAAACATTTTAGAGTTTGACACATGGGCAAGTCGGCAAAATAGAAATAAAAAGAACAATGTTGCTGACTAAAAGTATGGACGTGAGGCAAGGATTGAGAGACTTCCACACGTTACGTTTCAGTGTGGTCGGATTTTTTTTTTCACGAATAGCTTCGAAACTTGATTGTTACAAAACAAAACGCGGCAAAATATCTCCCCGGTTGAGTGAAAGTATTAAAAACAAGTGTTGAAATTTACTGCTATTTTTAGATTTCATGCGTCATTTGTTATTGCTTTTTCGTACTACAATGCGTTAACGCCCCCCCCCCCCAAAACCAACCGACAATACAGTAAGTTAAAATACCCGCCAAAGCCCGAAAAATACCTACATGAATGAAGGGAAACTCGCCAATCTGGCAACGCTAGTTACGTTGATAGCAATACTTGCAGACATTTACCTGGCTCACTTGAAGCGTGTTGAAAAGGTTTACCAACTGTTTCATCCATCAAGCCGTGGTACGGGTGGCTGAGTGGTGTAGATACTCGAATGTTGACCTGAGAGTCCTGGGTTCGATCCTCCATGCAAATTTTTCCAGGTAAATCAGTTTCAAAGTCATACCACAAGTCCACACATGTGGGTACCTGACTTTAGTTGGGGAAGTAAAGGCGGCTGGGCTAACCACACAATCCCTTCATATGCCGAGGTTGTAGAAACAGATGAATTCTACACTTCATCTGTTCCGATGGCCTTCTAGGGCTAATGGAATTTTATTTTTTTTTAAACATCCATCAATCTAATTGAGCCATGCATTTTGGACATTTTTGAAACAAAAAAAAACATAAGACATTTAAGTAAATTAATTGGAGAAAGGTCTGGTAAGATTAGAACGTAACTGTTTTCTAAAAATAAATGCGTTTTGAAGATACAATATTAAGAAAAGTGGCGTATCCAACGTCTTTTGGAACCCCAGGCATGATCTGAACAATTTCCGCTCCGTTTATGTGACAGACATTGCCGCCATGGGCAACTACCAAAATACCCCCCCCCCCCACAACCCCAAAGTTATGCTACCATTTACAGAAGAATTTATAGAGAATGATAATGACCATTGCATATGGAAATATGATTTTTTTTAAATATGAAAGCAATACAGTCAATAATAAATAGTAATAAGAGAATCTGCAATATAATAAAATGATATGTATGAAACAAACAAAAATATTGATTATAATGTTATATATTGAGTTACCACCCTTGTGTATTAATGAAAGTTATTCCCCCTTTTTGTGATGCTTGTGTTTTAAATAACTTTTGGAGGTCAGCACATGGCATATTATTGACAAGCCGAGATTAGTATTACATTGTGTAGCCTGGAGTAGAGGATAAGTGGTACATTGACCTTTAAGATGTACAGTTGAGTGTTGACCAATGTTATGAATTGTCACTTAGAGAAAGATCAGAGCGTGGATAGTCGTGCACCACTTGGTCATATTCTGTTCTGTTCATATGAATATAGTCATTTACATTATGTTTATTTAAATTATATGGATAATTTGAAATCCTGAGAAGGAATTGGGAATTCATTTTCTCGTTCATCTATCTGGAATTTGTTTTGGTAAATAGTAAATACACTGGACTTGAATTCTCCGACACCCTAGTCTTATGAATTCTCCGACACCCTAGTCTTATGAATTCTCCGACACCCCAGTCTTATGAATTCTCCGACACCCTAGTCTTATGAATTCTCCGACACCCTAGTCTTATGAATTCTCCGACACCCTAGTCTTATGAATTCTCCGACACCCTAGTCTTATGAATTCATTATTATAACAGTAGTTTTGAGATATGAAAATTAACATAAATCTTAAACGACGGAATACAAAGAAATGCACCTTTTTTGGCAATTTTTTTAACTTAATACAAACAGATAGAGAGAAACATGGATGTTTGTGAGAGGTACGTGGATCAATACCCTGCTGCTCCTCAAATGTTGTTCACAGGATCTTGTGTTGGACCTCTAGTTTATCTCCTTCGTTAATACTTCATAATATATCCGCATTCTTTTAAGATCAACATCCCAACTGCCTCTTGAACATCACACACCAAAAGACACTTGGGAAAAACTCGCAAATAGAACCACAGCACTGCGCTATTCACAAACTAATACACAACAGCGAACACTTCAAGTATCCAATCCAGTAATAGGAACAAAATGTATTCATAAAAACGAAATAATATAAGTTTAATCCATCAAATCTATAAAATAGAATGATGACAAAATAACAATAAAGTCCAGACAAATAGTATAGTCACCAAACGGCCCAACTTTTACACTCGTCAACTAGCACCTGTTCCATACGATAAACTCTTTACTGTAGGTTTACTCCCTTCTCCGCGTTCACCTACAACCACCTTCTCTCTATAACCCCCTGATCTCCTCAACTAATTACAGCCATGCTCCACTGGTCACACTGGTCACTCCGGTCACTCACCATTAACGACTTTGATCTTCCACCCTTTTCACGATCAAATCAAACCCACGCCTTGCCATTCAAACACGCTAACTGACCCAACACAGTTCTCACACCCACACATACTATTCAGTCAGCAGATATTCTGCTGCGCGACTTACAAATACACAACAACAGGGATGAATTTATTCGACAACTATTTAGGTACTTGATGTTTACAGAAGTTATTCAGTAATTCATATTTACTGCCAGCGCACTCTTAATTAAATCATAATTTAATCATAGATTATGTTAAGACATCAAAATTCGATAACCTACGATCTCATCCCCCTCCACCACCACCGCCCACGTGACGCAACGCTCGAGATAAAAACGCCAAGTTTTAGAGCTAATCTTTTATTTTTCAACTTCCGTCCATCACGCGCAGGCGCAAATATAAAAAAAGCTGTGATGTGAATGGAATATCCGGATGACGTAAAAAGGAGATGACTTCACTTCCGGCAAGGCAGCGCAAACCTCTCATACTGTCTTTACGTGGATTCACCAGCCTGGATGGCGGATTTGTGGCGGATTTGACGAAAGTGAAAGAGTCGCTTAGTAGAATGAGCAATGGAGATGGATGCATGTGTACATTGTACGCCATCAATTTACAGATAGTTTGAAATCAGAGTCGTGCATAGCCTATCTGTCTCCCGGGTTAAAACATTGATTTTTAAAGCGCTATTTTTTACTGAATATATTAGGCCTATTAAATATCGACATTTTAAATAGCCATTTTGAAAATACTAGTTTTTTTTAAGAATGATTGAGAATTATTTTTTATTAAATATGGACATTTTAAATAGTCTTGAAAATATGTATTCCAGTTTTTTTTTTAAATTTTACTTACAACATTTACGTTGGATAAGGCATTATGCAAGTGCACAATCATTCAAACTTTAAGTATCGAGATTATTGCACAATGTACAATGAAGTGTCTTATATATTATTACACAATCACAAGAAGCAGTGACATATATGATTACATTATAAACAGTACCATGTATATTACAAAATACAAGAAGCAGTGTCATGTATCACACATTACAAGAAGTTGCGCGATCGAATATATAGTAAACTAGCTGTACCCTGCAAAACCTTTGCATAGAGTTATATCCCCTTAAGCTTGATCGGTAGGCTAGGTTATTTTTTGGTTTCGGGCAGATCCGATTTTTTCATGATTGTATTTTTAAACTGGAATACTGTTGTATTAATTCTTTACTTTCGATTTAACGCAGAATCCACACCGCTATTATATATATATATATATATATATATATATATATATATATATATATATATATATATATATATATATATATTATTTCATACGCAATACTCTAGATGGCCTTCAAGCTGCTAACATCATAATCATTTGGTTTTACAGCCAGTATGGAGATAGATCTTGCCTGAAGCGCAACAGTGCTCCAGTTTTCCTGAGGGTGTTTACTCACCTGTCTCACTCTTAATTATTTCATGGCATTTTAATCCACCTTCAAAAAGTTATCATATGGCTTTATCATAAACTATACAGTGATAACTTTTGTTTCTATAAGTATTACATCTTAAAGTTATTGTCCACCGCGGTGCCCACGCCGCACACACACCGAGGGACTGGGGCAAATCATTTGTCACAAGGACAATTAATTCGGAAAAAATTTACTCCTCAATTATTCTTTGGAAAAATTGTGTATTCTTTCAACTATTTCCTATCGACATTTTTTAAAACCTGTTCAATCCTAAAACATTTTTCCTTCTTAGATAAAAACCTAACGTTGAGACATGCCGTAATCCAATGAAAAAATAAAAAAAAAAGAAAAGTTCAAGGTTAATATATTTAAATGGCGAAATAATTTTAGAACGGCTTACACGGTTACAAGAATTTTAAAATTAAACAATATTCAAGCTGGAAAATCTGTTTTCAAGGGTTAGGGTTAACCGGATTTCCGTGACTGCTGCCCAGTTGTTTTACGCCTCAGTGCGCCATAGCACGGAGCGGCCCAGGTTTCATGGATTGAATGATTGTGTACGCCCACAACGTACTAATGACTGAAGTGAATTGTGGAATGAGTTATATGAAGGTGTACGCCCACAACGTACTGATGGCTGAAGTGAATTGTGGAATGAGTTATATGAAGGTGTACACCCACAACGTACTGATGGCTGAAGTGAATTGTGGAATGAGTTATTTGAAGGTGTACACCCACAACGTACTGATGGCTGAGGTGAATTGTGGAATGGGTTATATGAAAGTGTACGTCCACAACCCCCTGAAGGCTGAAGTGAATTGTGGAATGAGTTATATGAAGGTGTACACCCACAACGTACTGATGGTTGAAGAGATTTCCATAAAACGGCTTTTTTTTTAAAAATTATAACTACGTAAAAAATTTGTATAAAAACTTTGTAATATAATTGATCATGTCTTTTAAAAACACCTATTGGCAACAAATCAACAAAATCAAAAGCCGGGTATCAGTACGTAAACATTGAGTTTATTTCAAAGGATTTAGAATGAAAACAAGTTCAACAAGTCAAATTGTCTACCCCTGATGCTTATTACCTCGCCTATAATTTATATAATACATAAGCCTCGATCAAAAGATTTGCAATCATTTCATTGCCCGAAGACATCATGAAAACAAAATTTAAAAAAATAAAAATCTCTTCTTGTTTTCTCTCTGGGTTGAACAAGTTGAAATTAAATTTCTCGTCCAACTCACACTTCAATTTCATACAAAGTCAAGAGATAATGATTTGAAGAAGAAAATATCTTGAGATATTAATTTTCAAAGTTGCTTTCAAAAAAAATATTCTTCTCACAGATTATCAAAACATCATTTTTTTTTTATCAAATAAATTCAGAATTGTAAGGAAGTTAATATCTGTGCCCATAGTCGGTCTTTTTTTTTTGTGGGAGTAAAGGGAACACCTAGAGGACATAGGCAAATGAACTTTTAGAGGACCTATTAGTTTGCTGGGTTGCGCAGTAGAATATCTGCTGTCAGAATATTATATGTGAATGTGAGAGCTGTGTTGGGTCAGTTAGCGTGTTTGAATGGCATGGCGTGGGTTTGATGGTGAAAAGGTTGGAAGATCAAAGTCGTGAATGGAGAGTGACCGGAATGACCAGTGAAGCATGGCTGTATTTGGCTCAGATCCTGTACATAACACTAGGCAAAGAAACATTTAGAGGTCCTAGGCAAAGAAACATTTAGAGGACATATGCAAAGGAATATTTAGAGGACCTAGCCAAAGGAACATTAAAGGACCTAGGCAAAGGAACACTTAGAGGACCTAGACAAAGGAACACTTAGAGGACCTAGACAAAGGAACATTAAAGGACCTAGGCAAATGAACACTTAGAGGACCTAGACAAAGGAACATTTAGAGGACATATGCAAAGGAACATTTAGAGGACCTAGACAAAGGAACACTTAGACGACCTAGACAAAGGAACATTAAAGGACCTAGGCAAAGGAACATTTAGAGGACATATGCAAAGGAACATTTAGAGGTCCTAGGCAAAGAAACATTTAGAGGACATATGCAAAGGAACACTTAGAGGACCTAGACAAAGGAACATTTAGAGGACCTAGACAAAGGAACATTTAGAGGACCTAGACAAAGGAACACTTAGAGGACCTAGACAAAGGAACATTTAGAGGACCTAGACAAAGGAACATTTAGAGGACCTAGACAACATTGGGCTCCTAATAATCTTAATAATATGAGCCCCTTTACCTCCAACTGTGAAGTCACGTTAGATAGATGAAAGAGTGATGGATGTGTAGATGGATGGATGGATGGATGGATGGATGGATAAATGAATGGATGGTTGGATGGATTGATGAATGGATGTGCAGATGGAATGATGGATGAACATGATATTGAAAATATAGTTAGTTTATATTTCTTGTACTATTTATCTCTCTGTATCATTCACCACAGTATTGGCTTTCAAACACCCCCCCCCCCAATTCCTCTCAAAACCAATCTCCAGATTCATTCATACAGAGCCGTACATATGAATAGGAAAAAACTAGGCAGCTGGACCCCACACCCCCCCCCCCCGCCCTTAAGGTAACGCCTACCAGCATGTTTTTTCCCCCCGTGACCTCAGGCTACATAAGAGAGTTGACATTATGACAGGCTTACAACGCTAGAGGCCAGGCCCGTCATTGGGAAGGGAAATCTGAGCATGTACTTTATCGTCAGGGGGAGGGGGGGGGGTCGGCAGTCAACCATTATTTGTGACCCGAGATTCGCGAGCTGTGGCATTCACAGTGTGTTTTGTATTTATTAATTTATGCAAATGTACCTTTTCAGAGCCCCCCCCCCCCCTGCGAATTACTTTTCCTTCATTCCCGAGAACGATCTTCGCCTAGCCCGAGCCCCTCTCCCAAATAAAAACAAAATACGTTGTTGGAACGACTCTGCTTACATGCAATCCTTGCGCGCACCCCCCCCCCCCCTATCGGCGACCTCGATGTTATCACTGCCAGGTCTATGCCTGACGTTTTATAAAGCGATGGCCGAGTAAATCAATAAATACACCTTTCGTGGACCAACGTCACACCGTTAGACAGTCAACCGGATGTGATCAGATTACATACTGCCAGGGACTTCATGATTATTCATTCTCTCTCTCTCTCTCTCTCTCTCTCTCTCTCTCTCTCTCTCCTGTTTCTTTCTATGCTTTTGTCTTTCTGTACTGGTATTTATTTTCAGTTTCTGCGTCATACTCCCCCCCCCCATTCTCTTTTAGGCCCCCTCTCTCTCTCTCTGTGCCCTTCTCTGTCTAGCTCTTGTTCCCCCCCTCTCTCTCTGTGCCCTTCTCTGTCTAGCTCTTGTTCCCCCCTTCTCTCTCTGTGCCCTTCTCTGTCTAGCTCTTGTTCCCCCCTCTCTCTCTGTGCCCTTCTCTGTCTAGCTCTTGTTCCCCCCTCTCTCTCTGTGCCCTTCTCTGTCTAGCTCTTGTTCCCCCCTCTCTCTCTGTGCCCTTCTCTGTCTAGCTCTTGTTTCCCCCCTCTCTCTCTGTGCCCTTCTCTGTCTAGCTCTTGTTTCCCCCCACTCTCTCTGTGCCCTTCTCTGTCTAGCTCTTGTTCCCCCCCCCCTCTCTCTCTCTATTTCTGTATTTCTTCATCCAATCTGCTCAAATAACAAACCTAACAGCCTGAACTTAATAATGCAAATGGGAAGCACACAAAAGGAAAATAAAGCGTACACAATGTCAGCCGTAAGAGGGTGGGGGGGTGGGGGTGCAGTCACATGACCCTAACAGGTGGTGGAAGGGTCGGGACAGAGGAACATTGTTATTTTTTTTTTTCGTAAACAGGAGGGCGTCAACTACTAACTCACATCGGTGATAACTAAAGGGCGAAAACCCATGGGCGATATCAAGCATTGGGGGGGGGGGGGTTGGGGGGGGGAAGAGAGAGAGCTGCAACCCGAGAACTCATAAGCATTTATTGCGGCTGGATCGTTAAATGTGAACCAATAAAATGACGTAGCGTCTGAGACTTTTGTTTTTGTTTATGGTCGACAAGAGAATTGGCAGCTCTCTAAGTCTTCTACAGAATGTTTCTCGAAGTAGACACTAAGAGGAACTTGATACTTTGTTCTAATTTGGTGTGGCCGTGTAGCCCAATGGTGGTGAGTCGCATTGACTTTGCTATAGCCCCCCCCCTCCAGATGGACCACACCAGGAGGACTGTCCAGTCACCTATAACTATGTCTCCTGAAGAGCCTCCATGGCCAATGCGCTATCGGATGTGGTGGGGATGAAAGAAAAACATAAAATACACTGTCCTATGAGTGGTTTTATAGGATCTGAAAGATCTTATCATTTCAAACACTTTACCAACATAAATACTAACAATAAGACAGTCACATATTCATAAATTGAAAACAAAACATCATCACATAAAATACTTCTTTGTGGAAGATACTAGGTTAACACATAGAAGACGAAATGCGGTCACTGTTTAACATTGTGAGGCTCTGTCTGGGTGCGTAAAAGACTAATAAAAGCACGATGGAGCGGAATTTGATGTGTCTAATTATTGAATATTGTATTGTCATCGAAAGAAAAGGAAGTTTACAAAATTTCAAAGAAATCGAATGATGGGAAGTGGGCTGAAAATCGAATACAGAATCCCATTCATACATGATTATGTATATTGCTAGACTAGTACTAGTTGCTAGTTTAATACTATTAGCCCATACGTATACATCACCACAGTTTACAGCACCACAGTATTCATCACCACAGTTTACAGCACCACAGTATACAGCACCGCAGTATACAGCACCACAGTACAGAGCACCAAAATATACAGCACCACATTATACAGCACCACAGTATACAACACCGCAGTATACAGCACCACAGTATACAGCACCACATTATACAGCAACCACAATATACAACACCGCAGTGTACAACACCGGAGTTTACGGCATTATACAGCACCACAGTATACAGCGCCACATGGGGGTAGAATAATACCACCACCGACCAACATTAATCTAGTGCTCCACTATCATTATACTTTAATCAATACCAACAGTGCTTCAACTATTCCCCTCTCCTGTGGGAAATAAAGAGACCTGACTTACAGATGTTAAAACGTCATCTGTATGGGGTGTTGACTAGTGGAGGGGGGGGTGGCAAGTGGATGGGGGGAGGAGAGTGGTGGTTTGATCGATGAACTCTTACCTCGCGAACTCTCACCTCGCGAACTCTCACCTCGCGCTCAATTTGATATTCGAAGCTCATGTCTGAATTCTTAAGTATAGTTTTAAAAAATTTGAAACAATAAAAGATATTCCAATGTTAAAGTGCAACAGTTTAATAAGATTAACTTAGATCATTTGTTGTTTTTTTTTTTTAATTTCCTGCAAATTTTTATCTTTGAGAAAGTTTAGAACCATTGATTAGACAGTGTGTTTTTAGTGCTCTTCCTCCATCCAAACCAAGCCCCACACAGTTGCAATGGTTAAGAAAGCACCACGAAGATTCGCCCGTTAGTTAAATACGAAAACCTACAGCCCACAGATAGGGTTCACAAACCTACAGCCCACAGATAGGTTTCACCAAACCTACAGCCCACAGATAGGGTTCACAAACCTACAGCCCACAGATAGGGTTCACAAACCTACAGCCCACAGATAGGGTTCACAAACCTACAGCCCACAGATAGGGTTCACAAACCTACAGCCCACAGATACGGTTCACAAACCTACAGCCCACAGATAGGGTTCACAAACCTACAGCCCACAGATAGGGTTAACAAACCTACAGCCCACAGATAGGGTTCACAAACCTACAGCCCACAGATAGGGTTCACAAACCTACAGCCCACAGATAGGGTTCACAAACCTACAGCCCACAGATAGGGTTCACAAACCTACAGCCCACAGATAGGGTTCACAAACCAAATGACCACCATCAAGCCATCTAATAATGTCCATGTAGCGATGTGATAGTTAGACTAAAAGCCGCTAGTGGGACAGTTTCTTATGGTTTCCTTCTTAAATCTTACCATTGCCAAAATTCATTTGGAGGCAGAACGAGAGAAACGTGTTGGTGTTTAGAACAACACACACGATTCACCGGGTTATGCCGTGTACTCATTTTATTCAGCTGGTCATAGGTCATGTTATGACGCAAAGCACTGTTGCAAAAAAAAAGGGTAAACTAGTGAATTTTCTTTTTTCTTTTTTTTTTTTAATTAGACTTTCCAAAATAATTGGATTATATTACAGTTTGAAAGAAAAAGCGTTTGTAATTACAATATAGTGAATTAAATATGTCACTACATTAAGAAGTAATAAATTATGCATAAATAAATAATCTAAACATCTAGATGAGAGTCATCGCTTATAATTTAATTAATGGTACATAAAATATTTTTATGATATAATGATTTTTTTAATAACAATTTTTTTTTAATTTTTATTCTTTAAAAAAAAAATTCATGTGTTAAAACCTGAAGTTTCATTGTCTGAGATTTCTGTCTTCGTTCATTCTATATGTGTACATATTTTATTTTTATGCGCTCTAGAACGGGAATGTATGGGGGGAAGTTAAGAAAAATAAAAAAGTTTGGCAGGACAATAGAAAAACCAAACAACAAACAAATAATCTTGTCACTTTGACCTCACTGGAAATCAATAAACATAAACAGACTTTTAAAAAAGAAATAAAGAAATATATTCGTAATAGACCACCACAAACTAAACTTATTGTACATCAGACAATAAATATTGTACTTGAAGCAATGAAAAAAAAATGATGAAATAAAAACTTAATATTCTTAGTTTTTAAATATATTTCGAAAAAAATCATAATGGATGTAACGTCATTGTATTGCTCAAAGAATTACACTTGATTTATACACACACACACAAAATATTGTTTTATAATAAACATGAATGGAGAACTCATTTCCAGACACATTACATTGACCTGACATCATTAAATGTCAGTTGACAATACGTAAAAACATTTTAAACTTAATTAAACAGTTTGTGTTCGTCGTTACATACCTAAGTGAACACTTATGAGGGATTAGCCCTGTTGAAAAAAGAAATGATTTTTGCTAAATTTGTCTCAGCTGCGACAAACTGGACTTTACATATTATTTTTTTTTCACACTTTGATATTATTAAAATTCTTTGAATATGTAAAATATCCTTCTTTTAAAATCTCCAGCCATCAGCGAAATATTGGAATAATGTCACACTAGCTGTACCCTGCGTAACCTTTGCATAGAGTTATATCCCATTAGTCTTGATCGGCAGGCTAGGTTATTTTTTTTTTTGGTTTCGGGCAGATCCGATTTTTTCATGATTGTATTTTAAACTGGATTACTGTTGCATTATTTCTTTACTTTCGAATTAACACAGAGCCCAAATCGATATATATATATATATATATATATATATATATATATAGTATATATATATATATATATACACACATATATGGGAAGTTACTGCAAGTATGGGCTGTTTATCTCTTATATCATATAAACCACCCTGGGAAGGATTTTTTAATTTAAGTGCTATTGTATAGAGCATCAACCATGACTTGAAAATCCCCTTGCTTCTCACCGGAGATCGAAACCGGGACACTCGGGTTGAAAGTCGAGTGCCTAATTGTATTATGTCGACACTTATTTTGCTTTCACACAATGCGATCATTTCATTTTTCAGAGCGTCAAATTTTTCTCTTCTGTACTTAATCATAATACGTTTGATAGCCTTATATCACAATGTACTTAATTATATTACGTTTGGTAGTCTTATATCGCAATGTGCTTAATCATAATACGTTTGGTAGTCTTATATCGCAATGTGCTTAATCATAATACGTTTGATAGCCTTATATCGCAATGTGCTTAATCATAATACGTTTGATAGCCTTATATCGCAATGTGCTTAATCATAATACGTTTGATAGCCTTATATCGCAATGTGCTTAATCATAATACGTTTGATAGCCTTATATCGCAATGTGCTTAATCATAATACGTTTGATAGCCTTATATCGCAATGTGCTTAATCATAATACGTTTGATAGCCTTATATCGCAATGTGCTTAATCATAATACGTTTTATAGCCTTATATCGCAATGTGCTTAATCATAATACGTTTTATAGCCTTATATCGCAATGTGCTTAATCATAATACGTTTGATAGCCTTATATCGCAATGTGCTTAATCATAATACGTTTGATAGCCTTATATCGCAATGTGCTTAATCATAATACGTTTGATAGCCTTATATCGCAATGTGCTTAATCATAATACGTTTGATAGCCTTAAATCGCAATGCGCTTAATCATAATACGTTTGATAGTCTTATATCGCAATGGGCTTAATCATAATACGTTTGATAGTCTTATATCGCAATGCGCTTAATCATAATACGTTTGATAGTCTTATATCGCAATGCGCTTAATCATAATACGTTTGATAGTCTTATATCGCAATGCGCTTAATAATAATACGTTTGATAGTCTTATATCGCAATGCACTTAATCATAATACGTTTGATAGTCTTATATCGCAATGCACTTAATCATAATACGTTTGATAGTCTTATATCGCAATGTCCTTAATCATAATACGTTTGATAGTCTTATATCGCAATGCACTTAATCATAATACGTTTGATAGTCTTATATCGCAATGCACTTAATCATAATACGTTTGATAGTCTTATATCGCAATGCACTTAATCATAATACGTTTGATAGTCTTATATCACAAGATTTTCTTTTGTTGTTTTTTTATTCTCCAGGTAATGGTTACATTGAAGGGTCAGAGCTTGACCGATTCCTGTATGAGCTGGTCACTAGCGTCAACACTCAGGACGTTGGACCCGAGGTGAGAAAATTGGACATATAGTAAGAGAAGTTTTTGTAAAAAAAAAACACTACACTAGTATGTAATTAAAAAACGGTCAGGTCTTGTGTGTCTTTTTTTTTTGTTTCCGGGGGAAGGGGGGGGTTGTGGGGTAAAAAATAAAACAACTTTAGGGCCCTGATGGAGAGGGGGAGTATCGGTCGTGGGGAGCCCCAGGCGGTAACGCCATTGACTTTTCCATATGAAGGACTCTGCCATGTAGAGTTAGCTTGTCCCCCCCCCCACTGGCGTTTCCAGGGAATGACGGAGGTGGTGGTGGGGGATCCACTTCATGCATGGCCTATCTTTGAGCGTCACTTCCACCGCTGTAATATATCCAGGCCCGTAAATGGGGCGGCCTTATAAATAATGTCCCCTCCCACCCTCCCTCCCTCCCTCCCCGTCCCTCCCTCCCTCCACTAACTCTAGTCAAGCTTACTGTCTGCCCCAGAAGCCAAAACTTAATAAGTTGTCATGAAACCAACACGAATGTTTTTTTTTTTGACTTAACTCATTTTTTATCAAAGTTGACTTAAGAACTTGCTGACCTGATACAGACATGTAGGGTTCGAAAATTACGCGTAAGATTGGCGCGCGTAATTTACGCGTAAGTTACGCCAAAATTACGCGTACCATTAATGCCCAATTTCTTGAAAATGTATGTTCCTTTTGTTGCTCACGCTCACTGATTGCTAGTAGGTGTATTTTTAATAATGTTTTCAAAGGTTTTTACTTGTAATTTACCGGTCATACTAATTTGCCCGTCGTCCACGTATTTCGTCGTGTACTGACTTCATCAGCGGCGGCCATCTTTGGCTGAGTAATACCGTCTAATACGGTCGACGCTGGACGGGTGCAATGCGCCGCGAAATACGGCCGCCGCGGGTGCCGAACTCAGCAAAAGACGGCACACGCGATCAACGCTGGTGCAATCCGCAGCGAAATACAGACGACGTGGGTGCAATACGCAGCGTAATACGGCCGACGCGTTCGACGGAAGCACTATACACAGTAAAATGTTTTCTATACGTTTCATGACATTTGGAACATATATAGATAATCAAGGCCGTACCCAGGGTGTTATTGCTGATAGTAACTCATAAAAAATTGCCAAATATTTGCCTTTAAAAACTTGGAACAGCCCCCCCCCCCCCAAAAAAAAAAAATCATGGGTACGGTACTGTAGATAATGTTTAAACATTTTTTTTTTTTTTTGGATTTTTTTATTTTATAACCTCCCCGTTTGGCTTGCGGCCGCTTGCCATACAGCTCATGGCGGCATTGTGTACTTAATCGAACATTTTTATGATTTTGTCTTTTTTTTAACCAGACTTTGGCTTCCTTATTGAAAATATTTATTTTATTATGTTTACTGAAACGATTAAAAACAAACAATATACTTTGCGGTTTACGCTGTTTTACCAAACGAATACTTCCGGTTTAGGCTTGTGGCCGGATGTAGATGGTACTCCTAATCACTGTAATTAATTAATCGCCACTGTTAACACAACGAATTGCGACAGAAACAATTAAAAATGGCCGTCAAATATGCATTTTTAAATTACCGTAATTTATGCGTAATTTACGGTAACTTACGCGTAACGTTACGCGACTTCGAACCCTACAGACATGACGTCTGTCACTGGGTCTAAAAAAATAACGAGTCCTCTACAGCGATTGTGTAAACTCTTTCTCTAAGTGGCATAGTTGATCTTGCCTTTATATATATATATATATATATATATATATATATATATATATATATATATATATCTGTAAATATTGAAGTGTGTGTAGTTTATGTGATTTGATGGAAGATTGATTATAGATAAAAAGACCAATTAGCCAATAAGTAGTTCAAAAGACGAATTGGTGGATTTGTTAAGAAACAAAAGGGAAATACTACCGTATTGTGTGAAGTTGAGAAATCATAAACATATGGATTGGTAAGTTGCTGTCCACAAAGAGACAGATAGACTGATTGTCTGATTGAATGATTGTGTGGGAGTGCTATGGAACTTCAACATTGAAATAAAAAATTATTGTCTTAGGTTAAGGACCAATCAAATGGACGTGACCTGCCCTATTTCGAACTCTAGAACAGTTCGTCGGCAAATACATTTACTGAGCCCTGTTACCCTCTCTCTCTCCCTACGCGCACGCACGCACGCACACACACGCACACGCACACGCACACACATACACGCACACACACGTTGCACGAACGCACGCACGCACGCACACACACACACACGCACACGCACACACACACGCACACACATGCTCGAACGCACGCACGCACGCGCGCAAGCACACACGTACACACACACACGCACACAAACACACACAAGCAAGATTCAGGGGTGATCATTAGAAGGGAGTAAAACGGACAGCAATATGCGTCGCATGATTAAACTCAATGGGAGGTTATGCTACTCTGAATCAACGGTCATTGTCTCCCCCTGTCTACCCGATCATCTCAGTTCAGCGGGTGCTATTCACGTTCCCTGACAAACAGTGCAAGCTGACCCCCTGACCCTAATTCTTTTCTAATTTCATCCAAACAAATTTTTTCTTTAGGCATAGCTCTAAATTTTTTTTGTGTGTTTAATTGACACATGTTATTCAATTTAAAAAAAAAATAATAATGATATAAAAAATATTAATCAGTAATTAACAAATTGTGTTTATTTACAAAGAAATCATCCAAATTAATGAGATATTTCTTCTTTCTATCTATCCCGATTAATGTGATGTAGGTGAAGGGGTTCGAATCCCAGTGAATTCAGTCCCCTACCTATGTCATCTGGGGTGCCGCCACAGTCAATGAACTATTGGTTATGGTCAGTGAGGCAACCAGAGGGGATGGCAGGGGGGCTTGAGCCCCCCCCCCAGGCTAAAATCATCAATACATAATTAACGTTATAAAGTTACAAAAAAACTGTCAAACTGTCTTTTTTCAATATGTTACCCCCCCCCCACACAGCATTTTTTGCTCGTTGCGCCACTGGTTATGGTGGGGATATCACCCATATGGTCACGAGATGAACATCTCATCCTCTTCATGGGCTTTTATCATGTCTACCAGTGGCTTTATATCACATTTGTATATGGTCTTTTATATTGTTTACCATTGGCTTTCTTTGACTCAATAAAATTATTAAACAATTAGAATTATATATATATATATATATATATATATATATATATATATATATATATATATATAATAGCGATTTGGGTTCTGCGTTAAATCGAAAGTAAATAATTAATACAAAAGTATTCCCAGTTTAAAATCTATATTAGCTACGCACTTAGTTAAAAAAAAAACACATTGAATGTTGAATTACAACCAATCAAGCATGAGTGTAACCTACATATTATAAAAATACTATCGGTGTCCCTACAGAACTAACTTGTAAACTTTTTTTTAGTTTGTCTTATTATTTCATCTCCTGAGTGAATGTCCCTACAGAACTAACTTGTGAACTTTTATTTAGTTTTATTCTTTCATCTCCTGAGTTTTGACCAAATAAAAGAAACAACCACAAATCCAATCACTGTGTAATCTGTGCATGACCCCGGAAAATGAGAAGATGGACTCATAGGGTCTACCGTAGAAAAAAATTGACTCCAGAAGCTACCTTAGATAGACTCTATTATTGGCTACCGTAGATAGACTTGGGCTCTAGGGGGTTACAGTAGAAGGCATAGTAAACAGTGGACAGGAGAAAATCAAGCTAGGTAACGAAACTACTGAAGGAAAAGATTGGTGTTGACCAAACAGAGTTAGTGTTACTGTTTCAACACGTGATATGAATTGAGCGATTCTATGATTCGATTCGTTGATTTTGTTTCTTTACTTGTTTGCCATTCATATTTTCGACTCTATTCAGATTCGAGTTATCTCACGCTGGGCTAATTCAAGTGGAGCTTTTGGTTATAAGCTCAATCACCACCTGTTTATTTCTGCGTCAATTCAAACCATTTTGACCACTGTAAAGTGTGCTTATTTTGACCACTGTAAAGTGTGCTTATTTTGACCACTGTAAAGTGTGCTTATTTTGACCACTGTAAAGTGTGCTTATTTTGACCACTGTAAAGTGTGCTTATTTTGACCACTGTAAAGTGTGCTTATTTTGACCACTGTAAAGTGTGCTTATTTTGACCACTGTAAAATGTGCTTATTTTGACCACTGTAAAGTGTGCTTATTTTGACCCAACTAACGGGCTTAAATTTTACCCTATGTTTTCGATGCGACTTTGGTCAGAGCACAACTTTGGACAACGTACTACTTTGGTCAGAGCACAACTTTGGACAACGTACTACTTTGGTCAACGTACAATTTTGGTGAACGTACTACTTTGGTGAACGTACAATTTTGGTGAACGTACAATTTTGGTGAACGTACAATTTTGGTGAACGTACAATTTTGGTGAACGTACATCGCAACTTATACAAAATAATCAATAACGGTGGTGTCGCTAAAAATATTATTACAATATATAAAAAAAAATGGTTTGAACCATGAAACCGTTTTATGAATTTTTAAACTAAAAAGTGGAGTATAAATGAATATTTTAAAATCTGAATTCTCCCCTCTCTAATATGTTGAACGAATGAGGTTAACATTTTTATTAAACCTAAAACTTGTTAGCGTTGCGGGATATTACAAAAAAAACTGATTGAAATCAGAGGCGTAGCTATGGGGGGGTACATATGTCCCCGGGCGCCGAGGTTCAGGGGCGCCAAATGTACATTTTACATATAATATCATATGGTTTTCGATTGGGGGGGCGCTAAAAATGTATTAAAAAAGTAAAATGCCCCGGGCGCAAGTTGCCTTGCCCCCCCCCGCTACGCCTCTGATTGAAATGGTGTCAAATCGCATCTCTGCCGATAGACAAAAAAAATCATCTTATGGCTGGATAGCAAAATGGTATAGACAAGAATTTTTAGTGAATTGAGAAAAAAAAATCATTTTTTGAACAGCTGAATCATGATAAGTCTAAATTTAGAATTGAGGGCCATGTAGATGAAGAAATTGCTCCAGCTGTTGAGGTATTCTACAGTAGAGATGACAGTGGATAGTATAATGAGTGAGCTGGTGAACATTTCTCTCACTTCGGTCAACACATTGGAAGCTAAATACAGGCTCTTGGAGATGGAAACTACCACACAGACCGCCAACAGAGTCCTTGTGGTCCTCGTGGACGATGTCTTCTTCTTCGAAGAGGACATTGTCAGCCGTTTCCTCTGGGCCAGCTTTACCCTGATAGAAATCAATATGCAGCCTACTATGACGAACATTAATGGTAAATACCTGAAAAGAGGGTGCAGGATATGAAGATCTATGTCTGTGAAGTTTTCCGGGAATTCGTTAGTTTGATATGCAAAGGAGACATACCCCCGACTGTAATAAAAACGAGTGCAGCTCGCTAGATACAAAGAGTAAGGTAGCCACATGAAAAAGGCTATCGTTACTGCCAACCAAGTCTTTCTCGGCGTTACCATACTAATAAACTTCAAAGGGAAGTAAATGGCCAGAATTCTCTCCAGAGTGATCAGGGCGCACATGTTGGAACTTGCTGAAGTTCCCAGAATCAAGAAGAAGACCAAAATCAAACTGGAGTTGTAGAAATATAAACTCAAGTCCTGGTCAAACTCCCAGAAGAAGTAATACGTGCTTGGCAGCAAGGTGTGAAAAAATTTGGCCATGTTTCCAAAGTTGATGGCACCCAGCAGACAGCAGCTGTCCGAGACGGACAGTCCAAGCAATAGAATGTTAGAGCTGGTCCTCAGCCCGCTCTTGATGAGAATCAGGACGGACAGAGTGTTGCCGGCCAAACCTGTCACCCCGATGATGGGGTTGATTACAAGTGTAGTAAAGAGCATCATGTTGTCTGCAATCTCTTTCAATGGATCGTCCGTAACTGGCTGAGTTTGGGGAATCGTTGCAGTGTAATGAGCTAACGTTGTCGACATTGGCCACGGAGATTTTTGCATTGACATGTCCATCAGAGGCTTGCACTGGTCAATCAGAGGTTTGCACTGGTCAATCTAGCGACGGGACGTAAGAATACTTTTTTTAAATTTTTTATGGAATTGGCTGACTCCTTTTTTTTACTGAATTATAAGTTATTTATCAATCCGAAACTCACCTTAATCGTATTAAAAATCGTCAGAAATAAACCCGAAACAAACAAGTCTTTTTCGAGCTCCTTAATCTTAAATAAGAACACGAGGTATTTGATTATTCTTATGACGTTAAATTACATACTTTAAGATAGTAAGACGTTCCACAATCAAGTTATTTTGTTCTACAAGTTCAAAAGTCCTAAAATGTAGTTGTTTTACACACAGAAATCAACGTAAACGCAATCATTCTTCTCCGATTTCACTTAAATTTTTTTTTTACCTGACAAGAATGAATAATACTCAATCAATGTGCATCAAAATTAGTATCACCGTGTTACAAAATATCTTGTCATCTTCATTATCAACATCCTACGCAGTTTTGAGGTATAGTGTCTGTATGACCTACATTACTGTTCCGTCATGCATCGATGACAAATGACTTTCTCTAGGTGACAAGTCAGTTTTTATAACGAAGTTTTGGACTTTTTTGACCCTGAAAACTTTTAACCTAATTTTAATAAACGTTTTCCAATAAATGAGGTATTAATGTAAATGTTCGAGTGGCAAACAATTTTTCTCTCAAGTGGAATCATTTTCAATAGCTCTTTCAAATCAACATAAAAGACAATAATACAATTGTATCATCCAATCAGCGCATCAAGTAGTCGATTTACAATTAGTTCTAGAATTTAGTAAGTCGATACAGAACTTAACGCTGCCGGATATACTTTACTGTTGACATTTTACATTTACATTGGTTACTGAGTTGACTTTTTTATGCTTTAATTTACACAAACTTCAGAGTAGTTTGTGATCCATGAAGATACACATTTTATGAGTTTGAACAGTAATTTATTATTTATAAATAATTTGTTTGATCTGAAAATGTAAGGCAAATTAACAATCATTATGTCATCTAAAATAGTTATAGGAAACAAAGATATAGATCTCTTTTCTTTAATTATATTGACGTTTTAACACCTGCCCGGTTTTTCAGTTCGATGCAATCAAATCAAATTAAACATTATGCAAAAATAAAGTGTTTTAAATTATATAGATCCACTTAATAAAATTAACCTGAACTGAAATAAAGCATTTCATAACAAATTTCAGTTGTAGGAAAACACAGAGGCTCTTTGAATTAGTTAATGGAGTCGTTTTTTTTATTTGTTTTTATTTAATTTAATTTGTTGAGAGTCATGAGGCAGACGTTGTTTGAGATGACAGCAGACTTCATTGAGGCTATCTTATCACGTGACTCTTGTTGTCTGCAATTCGTACGGTATCTCCCGAGAGTATGCAGATTATTTAAGCAGGTGGTTCTGAAAGAGTTGAATCGCTTCCTTTTGGTTGGCTGCAATCAGATTGGAATTGGGTCACCAAAAAATTTGAAAAAAAAAACACATTGCTCGAGTATATGTACCAATCAATGTCTGCTTTTCTTTCTTTTAAATTGTATTTCTTTACATGTGGGTCGCGAACACCGATACATTTTCTTACAGGGTCGCGAATCGAACAAGTTTTGAGAACCACTGGTATCACCGCTGGGACATATTAGTTGTGACTATTGTAGTAGTCCCCACAACAAAGTTCAGGTAGCCTTTGTTAAACTGGGGTATCTGGACCCTTCTGACTGTGAGAATCGGTTGGGTTAACAGATTTATCACCACTGAACCCAAATGTGATGTCCCTGCCTGGGATGAAGATGTGGTAGTTATCAAGGAGGTAACACGGAGGACTTAGGTGACTGAAAGTAAGAAAACCAGAAGTTACTTATTGAATTCTGATTCACGGCCTGTTGGACATGTGAAAATGATTTCTTTTTTTTTATTGTAATCATTTATTCAGTTTATTTTATCCCTTTCATTTTTAAGTTATCACAAATAAGAATAATATATAATAATAGCGATTTGGTTTCTGCGTTGAATCGAAAGTAAATAATTAATACAACAGTATTCCAGTTTAAAATAGAATCATGAAAATATCGGATCTGCCCAAACCAAAAATAACCTAGCCTATCGATCAAGCCTAAGGGGATATAGCTCTATGCAAATGTTTTACAGGGTACAGCTAGTATTTTTATAATAACAGTAACTACCAGGCTTGCGGAGCCGGAGCCGGAGCCGAGGAGCCGGGAGCCGCTACTTTTTGCTGGAGCCGGAGCCGGAGCCGAAAAAATCTAGCGGCTCCACGGCTCCCAAATGCTTTTTTTTTACAGCAGAATTTTTTTTTAACTTTAAAATTCCAAATTTGTTTGATTGTTTGCTTCCTACAATTTGAAATGTTATTTTTACAAACAGTAACAGCGTTAAAATGATAGCGTGCACGCACATCACCACAAGAAATCTTTAAGGGGAATCGTTTTGTGTTCGTTTTAAATCTTGTTTACCATCCGAAATTTTTTTTAATGGCATGTTATTTTGTTATATATAAAGTTAAAAGTTTTATTTCATAGAATAATTGTATCAATCATTTAAAATAAATTTTTACTAAGACGACAAATAGAACGCGTCATTTCGTATTATTATTTGACCGCGAATCAGGCCCGTGGCGTGTGTGGGGGCCAGGGTGGCTTAGCCCCCTTGCGTTTTGTCTGGCCCCCTCTGCTTATTTGCTCTACTTAGTAAAATGTATTACCTGCCCCCCCCCCGCTATTGCCTGGCCCCTGTTGTAGGATGCCTGGCCCCTGCTGTAGAATTTTCACGCTACGGGGCTGCCGCGAGTTTGTAATAGACTAAAAACAAAATGGTCGCTTTCTTTATGTAACAATTTTATTCTAAACAGAATATCTGAAATAGAGTATAGAAATTTATAAGGCTGTGGCTATACGGACCCGGGTCCCAATAAAATCCAATTGTTACTCGGACCCGTGGCAAATATGCAGTAAGCTTAGCTATATTTAAACTTTATTAGACGGAACCCGAAAAAATAATAATACAGAGTCCGCTCAGTGGAACCCTAGACACTGAGTAACGATTAAATCATACACTTCAAATATAATAAAGTTTATGTATAGCTAAGCTAAGTGCATATTTGCCACGGGTCCGAATAAGTATCAGACTTTACTGGGACGGGGGTCCGAATAAAAATCGGAGTTTATTGGTACCCGGGTCCGAATAGTCACTTCGAATTTATGAATAATAAATATAAATACTGAATCTTTAAAATATTTTAAATAATGTATCATTTTACTATTTGCTAATTTGATCATTGAAATAACTTTTTATTTTTATGAAAATGGCGACTAGTAAAACCTCGGTCGAAAATAATGATATGATTCTGGATGCACTGAAATGGTTTGTTTTTAGTAAAACCAACATGCGTATATTTTCAAGTACCTGACTATGGGGCAGCCCAGTATCGTGAAAATTCTACAGCAGGGGCCAGGCATTCTATAGCAGGGGCCAGGCATTCTATAGCAGGGGCCAGGCAATAGCAGGGGGGGGCAGGTAATACATTTTACTAAGTAGAACAAATAAGCAGAGGGGGCCAGACAAAACGCAGGGGGGCCCCGGTCCCCCCGCACGCTGTGGGCCTTCTATGGGGGTGAACGCGACAAAATTTGCATAACTTTTTATCAGCAGCATGTTTGCGTGGCACAATTACAAAAATTTTTGTCTCGTTTGATACTATCTTAATAGGGAGCCGGAGCCGGAGCCGTCAAATTTGTGGGAGCCGGAGCCGGAGCCGAAAAAAAATTTGGCGGCTCCGCAAGCCTGGTAACTACTAATTAAAGGGAGAACTTTAAGATCCCTATGGACTTGAAACAATAAGTGAACTATCGTATATAGTAAATAGGACGACTGAACTTTTTCCAGATGAACTAGATCTCAAACTCATGTTTAAAAAGCATCGGGCCCCCAAAGCCTCCTGCTGGAAATTTTTGTTTGCATTAACCTAAACTTGACAAAAATGAATTGACCTTTGGTGTCATATATGATCAACGCCTTAGATTTGTAAATTGCAATGATAGAACTGTACGTTGGCGCAACACTTCACAACTGATGTCACATTGATTGAACTTAACTATGCTGTCCGGGTTTCATTTCAACGTGACGTCGATCAACGTGGTTGGTCCCTGTGGGTGGGAGATACAATCCTAGCATGGTACTTTTGCTTCAGTCTTTGTGTTTCACTACTTCAAAGATTTGTAAATAGCCGCACCGGGACGATGATAGAGCCGTTGTTGTAGATATATGCAACTTTTAAAAATAAAATGTTGAAAGCATCGAAATTTATTTGATGTCTAATCATTTCACCCAACAATCATACATCTCCAATCACCCTCTATCCTCAGCACTACAAATACTTCCGAAATGTCATTTCACCCAACAATCACACATCTCCAATCACCCACTATCCTCAGCACCACAATTATTTCACCCAACAATCACACATATGCAATCACCCACTATCATCAGCACTACAAGTATTTGACCCAACAATCATACATCTCCAATCACCCACTATCCTCAGCACTACAATTACTTCCGAAATGTCACAATCAAACTCGTTCACCTTTCATCTTTCGTTTTTTTTTTTACTTTGTCCTTTTTTTTTAAAATTCTTCTCAGGTGGTATCGCAGGCAGCGCTGAAAGAAGCCAAGGCATCCATACTGAGTGCTTTTGATGAGAACAAAGATGGCAAGATCGATATCGCTGAAGTAAGTCGTCGATTACTAAATTGTTTAGAGGTATCGTAGACGACAATACTTAAAAAAGATTTGTATTAACTTTCGTCATGCACTTGATTATTGACTGATTGATTAACTAGAGATAGACTTATTTGTTTTGTAAATGCCTACGTAGAATCGTTATTATAGATAAGCAAACTAGGCTTGTGTCTGGGACCCCCCCCAGACCTTACATTTATTAAGATGACTTAATACTTTGGCGTCAGAGGGAGCCCCAGTTATCAAATATTATTAGCTATTCAGATGTGCTATCAGTGGCCTTGACAATATTTTGACCAATGGACCTCATATGTAACATTTCCTTGGTCCTAAACAGTAGCTTTGCTAAGGGACCCAAATGCACAAAAGCCTTGCTATACTTCCCCTCCCCACCCCCAACAAATATAATGACATGAATTTAATAACAAATATGTCGAAGGGGACCCCCCCACAGGGACATCAGCCTACGGCACTCTAAAGTCCTAAAAACGGCACTCTAATGTCCTAAAAACGGCACTCTAAAGTCCTAAAAACGGCACTCTAAAGTCCTAAAAACGGCACTCTAAAGTCCTAAAAACGGCACTCTAAAGTCCCTAAAAACGGCACTCTAAAGTCCTAAAAACGGCACTCTAAAGTCCCTAAAAACGGCACTCTAAAGTCCTAAAAACGGCACTCTAAAGTCCCTAAGAACGGCACTCTAAAGTCCTGAAAACGGCACTCTAAAGTCCTAAAAACGGCACTCTAAAGTCCTGAAAACGGCACTCTAAAGTCCCTAAAAACGGCACTGGCAGCAGTGGATGGTGGGCCTCGCTTAAATCCAGATCAGAATTAAAACAAAGGACGTTACTAGCTTCAATGAGCCCATTCTCTTTGGGAGGAAAACCACACCCCACTGGCGCGGGGCTGGGGGGAGGGGGTGGGGTGGAGACCACCCTTGTACTTTTGAACGAATGTTTATTTTACGGAATAACTTTAGATGGTTTCCGACAGCTCGAGAATCACATTCAGACCAATGAGATCTACGATCGATATCAAATTTATCTGACCAGAAAATTTCAAATTTCAATTTCTAATAAGGTCAGGAAAAAAAAATAAAGAAAGAATATCAAAATATTTTTTTTTTTGAATTTATTCCAGCATTTATTCAAGTTTAAAATGGACAAGAAATATCTGTTTTATTTCGGGGTTTTTTTTAAATCTATAAACCAGCTCATATTAGTAGTCTTGAGAAATGCTGGAGGTTTTTCGATTATATTAAATATCCCTTCATTAATTATAATGAAATTCAGGTTAATTATTGGTTGTATATTATTTTGGGTCAAATACAATAAGATTACTTTTTTTTAATTTCAATTAATTAATGTCTTCTAAAAAATGTTTAATTATCATTATCATTAGCCTACTTGATTAAATGTAAAATTATAAATAGGTCATTCAGTGTATTAACCTGATATCTGTTCATGCTGGTAATAGGAAACAAAAAACAACAGTTCAATTTAAAATTTCTAAATTATAAATAATAAATTAATTTAAAAATGGGATTATGCTTAAAAGCTTCGCTCCATGATTATATATTCTGAAAACCGTTTGTTTAGAACACGAACGACAATTCAGTTTGTGTGGTTTTAGTTAAATTTTCAATTTTTAAACCAATCAATGTAATAGTTTAAACTTTGATATAGAGTTATATTTTAAAAAAATTACTTCGATTTAACAAATCGATCAATCTTTCTTTCTCTCAGTGTCACTCTCCCTCCCTCTCTCTCTCTCTCTCTCTCTCTCACACCCTCTCTCTTTCCCATTGTACACACAAAAGTCTCTATGTACAGTTAGATAGATAGATAGATGTCGGTCTCACTATCTATCTATCTATCTATCTATCTATCTATCTATCTATCTATCTATCTATCTATCTATCTATCTATCTATCTATCTATCTATCTATCTATCTATCTATCTATCTATCTATCTATCTATCTATCTATCTATCTATCTATCTATATCTATATCTATATATCTATATATCTATATATCTATATATCTATATATCTATAACTATCTATCTATCTATCTATCTATATCTATCTATCTATCAATCTATATCTATCTATCTATATCTATCTATCTACCTATCTATCTATCTATCAATATCTATCTATCAATATCTATCTATCTATCTATTTATCTATCTATACCTATCTATCTATACATCTATATCTATCTAACTATCTATATATATATATATATATATATATATATATATATATATATATATCTGTTTGTCTCTCTGTCTGTTTATCTATATTTCGATCGTACATCTCTTTTTCTTTATTTGAACCAAAGCGAAGAATAATACAAAATAAATTTGGTTTTGCATATATTTTTAAATTTTATTTCACGTAAAGCAAATAGTAAACAATGGATAAGACTAAACGGTTAGACTAAGCAATTGTTCCAGTCTGCACTTGGAGTTCTTATTCCATTCAAGACAATAATTATTGAGTAATGAAAGAGGTCGAATCGAGGCATGCAAAAGAAAATAAACCTTGCTTCCAGATCTTTTATTCTTTTTGATGGAATGTTGATTCTGCAGATATGTGGACAAAGAGACACAAAAGACATGGTAAAGGGGTAGAGTTGTGGAGGGGGGGGCTTTAGACAGACGAAGGTTAAGCCAAACACAATTACCGTTAGGTAAATGCCAAGAAGGGTAGCTAGAAGTGATGTCATCCAGTAAGCACGTCTGGATATGACACATGACATGAAGGTCGAGGGGGGGGTGGGGTGGAAGGGAGAGAGGGAGGGAGGGAGAGTATTGTCATCTCCGTCCATCAGAGACGCAAGCTATCAGCAGCACCCACCCTCGGAGTTCGCAGTGCCAGAGGTGGTTGAGTTGGATGGAAGGATCACTTTCGATTGGTTGAGTTGGTTGGCAGGGGCACTTTTGATTGGCTGAGTTTGTCATTTTCTAGGATCTGAAGTGTACGGTTGTCTGTGTGTGTGTGTGTGTGTTATAGTGTTATGTTTTAATGGTGTACCACAGGCCACGTTGTCCTCCCAGAATGCACCACCAGAAGTCAATACCTGGAGATGTTCGTCTGACTAGAGGTGAGGGAAGGGGAGGGGGTGTGTGAATGGAGGGGGTGGGGAGTATTGTTCAGCGTTATATGTATATATATATATACATATTTGTAATGCGTGGGGAAAGTTCTAGAGATGTAAAAACCCAGATTTTTTTTGTGTGTGTATACTTCTATCGCAATAACCTAGAGCACACAATAGGGCTACGTTCTACACGCACAATCACAAACAAACATACACACATACAACACTCAATCAAGTAAAATACACACATTCACACATATCTAGTGTATGCAAGATGGCGTGTGTGTCTCCACGTCATCTTATGCTGTCTAGCCTTGACCTTTCAGCTACTTTGACCGGCTTGTGATTTTTCTTTTCTGTTTTGTTGACTAATTATGGGGGGGGGAGGGGGGTGCAATAGGTTGAAAGACATTTATAGCTATGCTTCTTTAATTTATATAAGAAGATTAACAATTAGATTGTCAAATAGGATTTAAAAAAAAAAAGATAGATGTATAGATAAATGCATAGATACATAGATAAAATATACATGGATACAAATGTGATTGACAGACAATCACACAGAGGGATAAATATATATAATATATATATATATATATATATATATATATATATATATATAAACAGACAGACAGACAGATAGACAGGCAGACAGACATATAGATACATAGATAAATAGTTTGTTGGATAGATTAATCAATAGATAAGTATTAATAGATATATATTTTAATAGATAGATGGATAGATTGACCTTTAGATAAATTTATATCAACATTGTAAACCATAAATAACTCGTTAAATTTCAAACTGTTTGACCGCAGAATGTCTTAGGCTCGTAGCCAGTTGCATTACATTCTAAAATGTACCGTCTTAAAAAAAAAAGATACTTTTTTTGTTTATTGAGATAACGTTTAATTTTCCCAATTTTGTTGAATGCTGTCGTCTTACTGGAAGGCGATAGTATGTCCAGCTACAGTCCAGACAAACGGACCACGAGACAAACAGATCATGAGGTACAATCCGAACAAACAGATCACGATGTAGAATCCGGACAAACAGATCACAAGGTACAATCCGGACAAACTGATCGCGAGGTACAATCCGGACAAACAGATCACGATGTAGAATCCGGACAAACAGATCACAAGGTACAATCCGGACAAACTGATCGCGAGGTACAATCCGGACAAACAGATCATGATGTACAACCCGGACAAACAGAACACAAGGTACAATCTGGACAAGCTGATCACGACGTACAATCCGGACAAACAGATCACGAGTTACAATCTGGACAAACATATCAATTGGTATCGAGGCGACTCGTAAAAAAACATGAGATACAAAAAAAAAAAGAAATATCCATAAAGTAATTCATTTTATTTTTGTTTGTTGAATAGTACATTCATTTCCTTCTGTCATTTTTCTCTGTTTTGTTTTTAGAACAAAAAATGGAAGTTGTCACTGAGAGAGAATGATGAACCAAGGCTACACTGGACGATGGAATAAAATGTTCTTGAATGACCTTGTCCTGAACAAACCCAAAAAATTTCATATTTTTGTTGAATTTAATATGACATTGAAGTATCGATCCAGTATTTCACAACAGGGTCGGCCATTTTAATATTTGGTGAATTGTGTATCAGAAGAACTTTATATCCCAACGCATTAGATGCCACCTTGTATAAGAAAATGCTATGTATAGACATCCAGAAGTATATGAAGCCCCTCACCCCCCCCCCAGGTATTAGAGGTCACTATATAAAAGACGTATCAAATTATAAGAGGCCCTATATATAAAATAACCCCATATGTGAAGCCCTATTATATAAAATGCCACCGTATGTAAGAGACCCCTATATAAGATCCCCCAATGTATGAAAAGTCATATATATATATATATATATATATATATATATATATATATATATATATATATACATATATATATTAGGGTGCCTCACTTTATAATAAAAAAAATAAAGTTGATTTTTTATCAAGAGCATTTTAGTTTTCTGGTTCACTGTAATTTAAAACACGTATATACCAAATTTCACACCATTTGAGCTCCTATAAATACTGCCTCAGTGCACTTGTTATTTCGTGTTTTATGGTATTTGGCAGTTGCATTAAATGAAAATTTTGCAAGGTTTAAAATGCTATTTTTTTAGATACAAAGAATAATTATATTACACCGTAGGAATTAAAAAGTAGAATAATACTAGTTACATGACACATTAACCTGACTATTGCAGAGTAGTTCTAAGTACGTCATTCAAAAATAAAAGATTTAGTCTGTGCTTTCTGAGTCCTGAAGGTCTTCAAGTTGCGATCTCTTCAGCACAGTTGATTTTTTTTGCATCTAGAAACTCTTTGCTATGCTTTTCAACAATTCGAAGCAAGTACTGCTTTTCCTCCTCTGATTTGGTGAGAGATGAGTTGAATGATGACGCCAGTACAATTCCCCGCTCGGCACAGTCATTGACAAATTTCAAGGAAAAGACCGCTGATGTTGCCTTCTGAAAGGAATGAGTTTGTTGCCAGTGGTAGCATCAGTCATGAGAAAATTTGTGGGAAGCAGAAGAGCATTATGGTAGAGCAGCGATGAAGAGGTCACAAAATCCTTGAATGTCACATTATGAATTGCTAAAAGATCATTTGTGCTGCGGATGCACTATTCTTCTTACTGATCATCAGAACTTTTCTACACGAATTGCCTCAAGCAAGCAGCAAGTTGTTTTTCTCATCCACTGAGACACGTTGAGAAAAGAGGAATGAGTTCTGCACTAAGGTACCAGAGATGTCGGCCAATCGTTTTCAATATAGTCTGAGAAATGAAGGGAGAAACATTCTTATAATCAATAAAAAGCTTGATGAAATCCAGATCATTCAGAGGTGCGTCTGCTAGAATGGGACACTGAATCCAAGCCTTAATGTTAACCAAGGATGCAAAGATACCAAATTCTGAAATTGATCTGTCTTCATGTTTAGTCAGCTTGAATTGATAACGGAAGAGATAAATCTTCATGATGTAGGCATCGTGACATCCACCTTGCATGGTAATAAGCTCCTAGAACACGAAAACGCACCACAAGTGAGGTGGGGGGGGGGAGAGAGAATTCCTCACAGGAAGATATGATTCAGAGTCAGAAATTCTTTGTAATCTTCACGTGGCAAATATCTTGAGTTGTCTTTCATTTGGAGGATATTTGAACAAAATATCATGAATTCTTCTTTTAATGGTTTGAGATTTTGCTCCGGGCGAACATCGTGGCTTATACTAAAGTCTGCCTGTCTTATTTTTGGTCAAAGCTTCTTAAAGCGCTTGAATAGCAGCACATCCGAGCCAGTTGTACTACCCCCAAATGTCTTATTGAAGACGGCTGTGTTTGTAAACATATCATTGGCCAGTAGGCTCAATTAGGGGAAGTACCTAGCTCAATAAACATTGTCATGTCCACTGGACAGTATACAAGCAAAGAAATAGGTCATGAAAAAAGTTTACCCACTAACTGTCAGACGGC
>JAGDYQ010000217.1:1144067-1162297 GCA_021962125.1 Bulinus truncatus | reverse complement strand
ATCGTATGAATAGATATATGCTTCGGTCATATCCTCTGACATATGAATCTTCTACTTCTTTTTGACATTTGACAATTAACTATCAAAGATACAACATACAACGTTCAGGCATGTATTGAACAGCTTAGACCAAAGTGTTCATAAATCAATTTGGTAAATGGGGAACATCACAAAATGGATCTAATCAAGTTAACGTTGTGTTTTTATTTTGTTATCTTTCATTTGACGTAAGACAGAAATAGAAGTAAACATAAGTTGTCTGTCATTTGTTAATGTTTTCTGGTTTTTGTTAACTTTTGTCTGACTTTAGCATGAGGAGCAGCTCAATATGTTCTCTTTATCGCAATACAGTTCTCAAAGTCAGGGCCGGATCTAGACTTGATAAGGCCCTAAGCTATTTGAGATAAAGGGCCCTTTTTAAGTCCAGATATTACATGTCAGTGCCCAATATTTAACTACATATGACAATTGCTCACTCGGATAATTTTTGGGGGCCCCCAACCAACTGGGGGCCCTAAGCTATAGCTTATATAGATTAAACGTGAGTCATGTACTGCTCACTGTCCACCTAATATTTAAGACAGCAATTAAATATCGAAATTATCCTCACTTAAAGAAAATGCGGCCCCTTTTTTTAAATGCGAATCAAAGCCAGTTCAAGTCGCCCTATTTTATTCACACATTTTACGACATTTCTCACCGTGTGAAATGAAGATGGAGTTTATTGAAACAGCTTTCATGACGATTATTCTTTTGATAGAAAACAAGAGATTCGTCATATTTTCATAAATGATATGCATTTGGTTACAGTCTTCATTACATTTTTCAAGTCTGATTCGTTCGTTATTCCTTCAGAGGACAATGTGGAAACAAAAACTGATGTAAAAAGGTTGATAACGCTATTAGTTTTTACTAGCTGTACCCTGCAAAACCTTTGAACAGAGTTATATCCCCTTAGGTTTGATCCGTAGACTAAGTTATTTTTTGGTTTCGGACATATCTGATTTTTTCATGATTTTTATTACTATTGTTTACGTTTGACGATTTTAAACTGGAATACTGTTGTATTAATTCTTTACTTTCGATTTAACACAGATCCCACACCACTATTATCTATATAGATTCTAATCAACTAGCTAAATTGCAAAGAAATCTATGACATTTAGGTATCTACTTTCTTCATTACATCTAGTCTATTTTGCAATATTACTTTTGTCTGCTTTAGCAGACCAGTTGACTAGTTACTGTCATAATGGTTGAGTTTTAATGTCGTTTTCTCTTCCCCCCCCCCAACCATTCACGACGACTTCTCTGATAAGCATATTTCTTGAGTGACTCAAATAACCCGTACAGAAGCATACGTTATGTATGCATGTTTGTGTTTGTGAGTGATTATGTATAAGTCTACGTGTCTACTATGTTTTTTTTTTATACTTCATGGTATGAGAGAGTGGAGTGAAACTTGCCAAATGTCACCCTGCTCCCAGGCAGACGAATCAATAGACTTCCGAGCTGTTAGTTTCTATTTAATAAAGAGCTACATTAGAATATGTGTGGAAAAAAAATATTCTACATATTGTGACTCAGGGTCCATTGTAGACATTTTGCTCGACTCCGTATATACACACTAAGTATATAAGTAAAAAAAAATGTCTTTGTGTTTTATTGTTTACTAGCTGTACCCTTGCAAACACTTTTACATAGGTTTGATCGGTAGGCTAGGTTATTTTTTGGTTTCGGGCAGATCCGATTTTTTCATGATTGTATTTTAAACTGGAATAATGTTGTATTAATTCTTAACTTTCGATTTAACATAGAACCCAAATCGCTTTTATTTATATTACTAGCTGTACCCTGCAAAACCTTTGCATAGAGTTATATCCCCTTAGGCTTGATCGGTAGGTCACGTTATTTTTGGTTTCGGGCGGATCCGATATTTTGATGATTGTATTTTAAACTGGAATACTGTTGTATTAATTCTTTACTTTCGATTTAACGCACAGCCAAAATCGCTTTTATATTTATAACACTCTTAACCAGCTTTCTGTGTAGTCCCTGTAAAAATGGGCTACTTATCTCTCAAATGCTTTGAGCCACCGTGGGGCTGTTTTTTGTCGTGCCCTTATATCATCCTCAACCATAACCGATAGTGTGACTGCCATAGAGACGTCACCTTGACATGGTATTGACACAGTTTCGTTTTAAAACTATCTCACGAATTGAAGTACTTTTATTTTGGAAACTCACTGTTGTTAGTCAAAATGACCTATTTATCACGCAGGTCATTATTGAATTTAATTCTAAAACATTAAAGGGTCACTGGTCGCTTGGGCTAACTCTTCGATAACATTGTGACATGCGCGGTAAAGTCCGTCTCGGAAGAGGGAGTAAAATAATTTACTCGAATTACGCATAAATCTTGTGAATGGGAATATTTGTGTCAAAACATTAGTGTGTACTTAAATATAATGGATGATGGGCTGAGGTAATTATGTGTAAGCTGTTGCTCTAAATAAGTAAACAACAAAACCAATCGATCCAAAAAAAAAAGAGGATAAACAACTGTTTTTAATCATATTAATGAAATGTACATGTCTGAATGTGTCATATATATATAAATAAATAAATAAATATATATAAACATATATATATATATATATATATATATATATATAAATAGTGCTATACACTTTCTTTTCTGTACATTTTTGTATATTACTAATTCCCGCATTATTGTCAGTGTTATTTCTTTATGACACGACGGACATAAATAGGAATTCCGATACCTTTATATATATATATATATATATATATATATATATATCTATCTCTCTATATATATATATATGGGTATATATATGGATTTTCAATAATTTATTAATCATTTAGCTATAACGAAACTGGGCCCTCTTTTTAAGGGGCATCAGGAGTCAAATTTCGTCGTGGAAAGGCGGGGCAAGGGGGGTGAGTATCATGCCTCGGGCGCTATTCACAAAGGCACGCCAAGTGGTATATTTTACTTATAATACTATATGGTTTTCGAATCGGGGGAAGGCCGCTAAAAAGGCTTTGTGCACCGGTCCTGAGGTAAGCTCCCTACACCACTGCATGGACAGTAGGATTTCTGTTTGGGGTGGGGGGGGGGATGAATATAGTGAATGTATCGATCCTCCACAGTTTTAATGGATGACTTACAGGGGTATTAATAATAACTATGTCCCTTTATGCTAAATTTCTGCGGCACGCAAAAACTATTATCGAAATTAGGAGACTAAATTTTGACGAACTCGATAATGTGGAAACTTAAAAAAAAACAAAACAAAAAAACATAAACAACAACAAAAACAACCGTCCAGGATTAGAATAAGTTTAGTTGGTTGGATGGAGGCTATGACACGTCACGGCTATCCCAATAGTACTTCAGGTGTATGAACCAAATGAATGCCTAACTAAAACTGCGGCGCTTTGGACAAATCTCATTCAACCGTGCAGAGCTTTTACAAATTCAGCGGTGCAGGCAGCGGTGTAATGATCTAATCACGTGATACTATTGCCCAGTATTATGATCGAGTCTCGTATTTCAAAAAAGCCACATTGATTTTTTTTTAAATAATAATATCTTTGTTTAACGTTTGATTAGTCAGATTTTTTTCTTTTATTTTGCATCGGACTTTTAACCACTCAAATCAAAGGTTGATTAAAACTGATCTTTAAGGCGTTAAACTCTTAGAAAGTTTTATTGTAAAACAAAAGGGAGATCACACAAGGATAAGAGTAATCTTACGTTAAAAGAATACAAAATTTAAAGCAAAAATAGTTTCTTGTTAAATTATTATTTTTAAAAGTTCGTAGCCAGAAATTGATACAAAATGAAAAAAACAAATAATAAAAAAACAATTTACATGTAAAATATAATTGATCGTCATTCTATGGGGCGCGGGGGGAGAAACATTTAGGGCACTGACACACGGGGCCTTATTGTTTTATTAGCCCCCCACCCCTCCTCCAACCCCCTTAAGACATTTTGCGGGAAGTTCCTCAAGTTGTCAGCGACGACCCTTACGAGTATTTTAGATTCTCGACGGCCAGGTCTGTTTTTGGCGAAAAGAAGGGCCGGATAAAATAAAATGACGGATAGGCTGAAATACTTTAATAAAATAATCAAATAATCTTCATTACCCTTCTGTCAGTTTCATTGATCTTTTCTGACCTCAGGACAAAGGTATGTACTGTGCCAGAGGTGTTCCTATGGACAGGCTGATTGGGTGAATACTCTTTTCAGTATTCATTCCAATAAAATCTGGGGGAAACATAGATCCTAAAAGGCACTTTTGACAAGAAGCCCTTAAATATCTAAACCTCTGCGCTTATGGGGCCCCAAAATATTTAAACCTCTGTTATGGGCCTTAAATATCACAACGTTTATGCCTTTGAGGCCTTAAATATCACAACGTTTATGCCTTTGAGGCCCAAAATATCTCAACGACTATGCGTAGGGGACAATATCACAACGTTTATGCCTTGGGACCCCAACATATTTCAACGTCTACTCTTAGGAGCCCCCGAAAACCTAAAAAAAAAAGCTCTGACAGTACGATTCAAAACTTTATTACTCATAAAAATGAAAAGCCCAAACATAACGGACATTTAATGAGTTGTAGAATAATATCGGGAAAAACAAAACTGCACATCTTACAGTATGCATTTAAATACACACATTTCAAATAAACAGATCATTAAAGTAATAGTTATTTTAATTAAAAAACAAACAAAACAAACAACAATCTAATTATATTTCAATGAGTTCAATAATAAATACACACAAAAGGGTCAAAGGTTGACCACTGTTTTGAAAACAAGCAGACCAATGAAATAAATTATTCCTGATATTATAATGTCATAATTTATTTATTTTTTAGGTCGTCTGCACAGTGAAGGGTTTACCGTACTCGCATTAGGTTTGAATTAGTCAATATGTTTTAGCCAACAATGCCAAGGTAACATGTGTCTCAAATTTTGAAATAGATTTAATATTATTAGGCCGATAAATTTATTTTAACAACAACAACAACAACAACGACGACGACGACGACAACAACAACACATATTGATTTCGTTTCGATACGACCAATGGTCTTGCGCACCTGTCGCGACGTTCTATTTTTAGTATCAACTCACAGTTGCCGTGCATATACAAAGCCGCCTTTTATAAACACACACACACACACACACACACACATACATACACAGAATAGACACACCGGTATGGTAACACACATACAATAAAAAAAAAAAATTGTTGTTGTAAATCAACAGAGCTAAATGTGGGTTGTTTGTTTCCACATGGGTGAAGTTGTTTTTTTTTTTGTTTTTTTTTTAAGTGTCATGGACAGTATCGAACCGTGTAAAACAGTTCGAATAAGATATTTTAGTATCGATTCTTAAAAATGTTCTTAAAATGGGAGGGGGGGAGTGGGGGGAAATGGGATTGGGGGAGGGGGGGTTACGTTTCAAACCTTAAAAATTCCATTGATGCAAAATGATTTTTTTTTATTGGATGAGGATTAACGGATTATAGCTCTCCCCACAACATTTATTTTAACGAAATTAGGTCACATATTTGACAAAGAATGAGAAATGTTTAAGTCAAATTATTAATCTATGGATTTGACAAAGAATGAGAAATGTTTAAGTCAAATTATTAATCTATGGATTTGACAAAGAATGAGAAATGTTTAATTCAAATTATTAATCTATGGATTTGACAAAGAATGAGAAATGTTTAAGTCAAATTATTAATCTATGGATTTGACAAAGAATGAGAAATGTTTAAGCCAAATTATTAATCTATGGATTAGAAAAGAAACACAAGAAAAATAAAAGTATCGATACTAGAGGAAATAAGGGGAGAAAACTTTTAAACACAACACGAGTTATTCCCCTTGTCTAACTTCCATCCCTGCATCATCCCTATGACTTACCTCGCCTGACTTTCTGGGCTATTTTCAGGACCTAGCACTTATCTATATGTAAGCTGGTTGAGATGGAACAGTTACTACTATAGTTACTTTACCTCTATCTATCTATCTATCTATCTATCTATCTATCTATCTATCTATCTATCTATCTATCTATCTATCTATCTATCTATCTATCTATCTATCTATCTATCTATCTATCTATCTATCTATCTTTCTATCTATCTATCTATCTATTACTCTCTCCATCCATCTATCTATCTATTTATCTATCACTCTCTCTCCATTTATCTCTCTCTCTGATCATACATTCTGACACTCGGTTACTTAGCAGATAACTACAGAGGTTAAATGGAAACGATAAAGTGTTAAATTGTACAATAAAAACTACTGGAGTTTTACGGACATTGGCGTTGCATAGACACTTCACAATCATTGGTCGTAATGGTCGAATTTCTATCATTTGGTTTGTACATACAGTTTAAAATTACAAGCATTAGGATTTGGTCAGAGGTGAGCAAATTTATCTAAACGCGGGACGCATTTATTTTTATATTTTTTTTTTCAAAAGGGTCAGACCAGGAGCATATGTTTATCATGTTGAATGAAATAATATGGATGAAATGTAAACGCCGTTAAAGTGGATTAGTGAAGAGGAACTGAGCCCTTGCCTGAAACAAACGGGCCTGTCGGGCCTTACTAGGGCCGCGGGCCTTTTTGTGTTACAACTTTGTTATTTTACTACAATTCGCCAGCACTCAGTGCCCACTGCCTCAAACATTATGTGTACATCACAGGCTGCGTTCTTTAAAACATCCACCTTCTCCGAAGAATCACTTCAAAATATTACGAGAATTATATTTCGAATTACGGTTGGTGGGATGGTTGGTGTGATGACTGAAGGTATGGTTGGTGGGATGGTTTGTGGTATGGTTGAAGGGATTGTTGATGGGATGGCTGGTGGGATGGTTGATGGGATGGTTGAAGGGATGGTTGGTGGTATGACTGGTGGGATGGTTGGAGGGATGGTTTGTGGGATTGTTGATGGGGTTGCTGGTGGGATGGTTGGCGGTATGACTGGTGGGATGGTTGGTGGGATGGTTGATGGGATGGTTGATGGGATGGTTGATGGGATTGTTGATGGGGTTGTTGATGGGGTTGCTGGTGGGATGGTTGATGGGAAGGCTGGTGGGATGGTTGGTGGGGTGGTTGAAGGGATGGTTGGTGGGATGACTGGTGGGATGGATGTGGGATGGTTTGTGGGATTGTTGATGGGGTTGCTGGTGGGATGGTTGGTGGTATGACTGGTGGTATGACTGGTGGGAATGGTTGGTGGGAATGGTTGGTGGGCTGTTTGAAGGGATGGCTGATGGTATGACTGCTGGGATGACTGGTGGGATGGTTGGTGGGCTGGTTGAAGGGATGGTTGGTGGGCTGGTTGAAGGGATGGTTGGTGGTATGACTGGTGGTATGACTGGTGGGATGGTTTGTGGGATGGTTGATGGGATTGTTGATGGGATTGTTGATGGGGTTGCTGGTGGGATGGTTGATGGGAAGGCTGGTAGGATGGTTGGTGGGGTGGTTGAAGGGATGGTTGGTGGGATGACTGGTGGGATGGTTGTGGGATGGTTTGTGGGATTGTTGATGGGGTTGCTGGTGGGATGGTTGGTGGTATGACTGGTGGTATGACTGGTGGGAATGGTTGGTGGGCTGGTTGAAGGGATGGTTGGTGGTATGACTGGTGGTATGACTGGTGGGAATGGTTAATGGGAATGGTTGTTGGGCTGGTTGAAGGGATGGCTGGTGGTATGACTGCTGGGATGACTGGTGGGATGGTTGGTGGGTTGGTTGAAGGGATGGTTGGTGGGCTGGTTGAAGGGATGGTTGGTGGTGTGACTGGTGGGATGACTGGTGGGATGGTTGGTGGGCTGGTTATGGGATGGTTGGTGGGATGACTGGTGGGATGGTTGATGGGATGGTTGGTGGAATGGTTGGTGGGATGGTTGGTGGGATGATTAGTGGGGTGGTATGTAAGGTGGTTGTCTTCTTGAACGCCCGTGAATGAAAAAAGTGCGGATGAAACAAAAAAAAGGGAGGTGGGGGGGAAGGGGAGTTACGTACCCTGTAACACGTTAGCGCAGATCTTGAGCTAAGAGCCGTCCATTAAGTTTACTGCTGGGGTCACACCTGCGCTAAACAAAGTAAATGAATGACGGTTGTGAAACGACTCAATTTCTAGAAGAGAGCCCTACATCAAGAGTGGAAACAGAAATACGCACTTAACACTATTACACTGGTGTACCGACGAAATACTCACACAACACTGTTACTCATGTAACACAAGCACTCTGTATAATGTTCATTAAATTACATTTTTAAATTTATGAGTTTTTGTAATTGAAAAATAATACCTTTTTTCTTTTAATAAAGCATTTGAGTTTTGATTATCTATATACATAATATTCATTTCCATTCTACGTTAAATCGAAAGTAAAGGATTAACACAACAGTATTCCAGTTTAAAATCATCAAAAGTAAACAATAGGAATAAAAAATCATGAAAAAATCGGATCTGCCCGAAAACAAAAATAACCTAGCCTACCGATGAAGCCTAAGGGGATATAACTCAATGCAAAGGTTTTGCAGGGTAAAGCTAGTATTACCATAATGTTTCACCAACTGGAAGACAATTGGACCAGAACCGTTCTTCGGTCCATAGGCGGAGACTTTTCGAGGTATTTATGGGCCACACGTAAAAGTACTTGCCGGGGGCCTGAAAGCATTATATCCCCTCTTTGTATTGGAGATTTAGGCGGTAGTTTAGTTTGAGTATCCATAAGAATACATCTGACCAGGACACTGGGGGTGGGGGGGCGGGGCTGAATGAGAACACTTTTAAGGTCAGGTTAAACCTGAAACTAAGGTAATTTATGTGTAACATTTTTTAGACTTTTTCGAGAATTGCATAAAGAGGAACCACCCACCCACTGCGCCTCAAACATGACGATGAATTGAATGAGATATTATCAGAGAAATATGACAGTCGATTCTTTATAACAATGGATGCATTGTTGTTATGATTAGAATGACTTGAAGTCTATAACTTCTTGACCTAAAATACATAATAACATTCCAGATATATAATATACAGAGACAGAGAGAAAGATATATATATATATATATATATATATATATATATATATATACATATATATACTAGTTGCAAGTACCCGGCTTTGCCCGGGTTTAAAATAAGGTTTTCTGTTTACCTTCTGTTTTCTCCCTACCCCCTCTCTCACTTCCTCTCTCTCTTCCTCCCTCCCTCTCCCTTTCCCTTCCCCCCTTTTCTCCCTCCCTCCTTCTCACTCCCTCTCCCTCCCTCTCTCTCCCATTTCTCCCTCTCTCGTTCCCTCCCATCTCTCTCCCTCCCCCCTAACCCTCTCTCTCCCTCCCTACATTCTCCCCTCCCTCCTCTCTCAACCTCTCTCCCTCTTCCTCCCTCCCTCATTCCCTCTCTCCCTCCTTGCCCCCCTCACTCTTTTATCTCTCTCCCTCCCTCCCTCTCTCCCACCCTCTCTCTCCCCTCTCTCCAACCCTCTCTCTCTCCCTTCCCTCCCTCTCTCCCTCCCTCTCTCCCTCCCAACCCCCTTCCTTTTTCTTTCCTTCCCGCCCTTTCTCTCCCCCCCTCTCCCTCCCTCTCCCATCTCCCTCTCTCTCTCCCTCTCTATCCCATCTCCCTCTCCCCCCTCCTTCTCTCCCCCTGTCCACCACCTCCCTCCCTCTCTCCCCTCCCTCCCTCCCTCCCTCCTTCCTCCCACCTCCTACCCTCGTTTCCTCTTTCTCCCGCTGCCCCTCTCTCTCTCTTTATCTCTCCCTCCCTGCCCCCTCTCTTTTATCTCTTCCCCTCCAATTTCTCCCTCTCTCGTTCCCTCCCCCTCTCTTTCCCTCCCCTAACCCCTCTCTCCCTCCCTTCATTCTTCCTCCCTCCCCTCTCCACCTCTCTCCCTCTTCCTCCCTCCCTCATTCACTCTCTCCCTCCCTGCCCCCTCACTCTTTCTCTCCCCCCCTCTCTCCCACCCTCTCTCTCTCTCCCTCTCTCCCACCTTCTCTCTCCCCTCCCTCTCTCCCTCCCTACCCCATCTCCCTCCCTTCCATTCCCTTTCATTCCATCCCTTTCTCTCTCCCTCTCTCCCTCCCTCTCCCATCTCCCTCTCCCCCTCCTTCTCTCCCCCTGTCCATCCCCCTCCCACCCTCTCTCCCTCCCTTCCTCCCCTCCCTCCCTCTCTCCTACCCTCATTTCCTCTCTCTCCCCCCTGCCCCCCTCTCTCTCTTTTTTATCTCTCCCTCCCTGCCCCCTCTCTCTCTTTATCTCTTCCTCGCATTTCTCCCTCTCTCGTTCCCTCTCCCTCTCTCTCCCTCCCTAACACCTCTCTCCCTCCCTTCACTCTCCCTCCCTCCCCTCTCCACCTCTCTCCCTCTTCCTCCCTCCCTCATTCCCTCTCTCTCCATCCCTGCCCCTCACTCTTTTTCTCTCTCTCCCTCCCTCTCTCCCACCCTCTCTCTCTCTCCCTCTCTCCCACCCCTCTCTCTCCCTCCCTTCCCTCTTTCCCTCCCCTACCCCATCTCCCTTCCTTCCTTTCTCTTTCCTTCCCTCTCCCTTTCTCTCTCCCTCTCTCCCTCCCTCTCCCATCTCCCTCTCCCCCTCCTTCTCTCCCCCTGTCCATCCCCCCCCTCCCTCCCTCCCTCCCTCCTCCTCCCTCTCTCTCCTACCCCTCCTTTTTCCTCTCTCCCCCCTTGCCCCCTCTCTCTCTCTTTTTTTATCTCTCCCTCCCTCCCCCTCTCTCTCTTCCTCGCATTTCTCCCTCTCTCGTTCCCTCCCCCCTCTCTCTCCATCCCTAACCCCCTCTCTCCCTCCCTTCATTATCCCCCTCCCTCCCTCTCCACCTCTCTCTCCCTCTTCCTCCCTCCCTCATTCCCTCTCTCTCCTCCCTGCCACCTCACTCTTTATCTCTCCCTCCCACCTCTCCCACCCTCTCTCTCCCCCTCCCTCTCTCCCTCTCTCTCTCCCACCCTCTCTCTCTCCCTCCCTCCCCTCTCTCTCCCCTCCCTACCCCATCTCCCTCCCTTCCTTTCTCTTTCCTTCCCTCCCCTTTCTCTCTCCCTCTCTCCTCCTCTCCCTCTCCCATCTCCCTCCTCTCCCCTCCCTCCCTCTCCCATCTCCCTCTCTTCCTCCTTCTCTCCCCCCCCTGTCCATCCCCTACCCCCCTCTCTCCCCTCCCTTCCTCCCTCCCTCCCCCCCTCCCTCCCTCCCTCCTACCCTCCATTCCTCTCTCTCCCCCTGCCCCCGTCTCTCTCTCTTTATCTCTCCCTCCCTCCCTCCCTCCCTCCCTCTCTCTCTCTCTATATATATATATATATTATATATACTATATATATATACTTATTATTATGACTTCACACTTCTTCTAAAATCCTTCTTCATTCCCTTAACTTCCTCAAGCTGTACAAATAGGGAAGCATGAAAAAACATAAACAATTCTTTGCAGCACAAAGACACAATATAGCACCAGCACGCAAGTTCTATTCGATCATAGGAAAATGACGTCACAGAGGAATTTTATTTATGGCGCCGTCGAGATTACTTTAATATAGTAAAATACTAAAATAAAAAAAAATTAATTACAATTAAACTACCCATCCAGATGAAACGAAACCTGTCCTATAACCTTCCCCATGTAATTATGTGTATGTGTAACAAATTTCACATTATTTGGTTATTCCCTCTCTCTCCCTCCCTGCCCCCTCTTTCTCTTTATCTCTTCCTCCCATTTCTCCCATCCTCTCCCTCTCTCCTTCCCTCCCCTCTCTCCCTCCCTAACCCCTCTCTCCCTCCTTTCTCCCTCCCTCCCCTTTCCACCTCTCTCTCTCCCCCCCTCCCTCACCCTTCCTCCCTCCCTCATTCCCTCTCTCTCCCTCCCTGCCCCCCTCACTTTTTATCTCTCTCCCTCCCTCTCTCCCTCCCTCCACTCTCTCTCCCTCCCTAACCCCTCTCTCCCTCCCTTCCTTTCTCTCCCTCTCCCCCTGCTCCCTCTCCCCCTACTCCCTCTCCCATCTCCCTCTCTCCCCCTCCTTTTCTCCCCCTGTCCACCCCCCTCCCTCCTCTCTCCCCCTCCCGCCCTCCCTCCTACCCTCCTTTCCTCTCTTTCCCCCTGCCCCCTCTCTCTCTCTCTCTCTTTATCTCTCTCTTTATCTCTCTCTCCCTACCCCCCTCTCTCTCCTCCCTCTCTCTCTCTGTATATATATATATGTATATAATAAGTATATATATATATATATATATATATATATATATATATATATATATATATATACTTATTATTATGGTTTCACACTTCTTCTAAAATCCTTCTTCATTCCTTTACCTTCCTCAAACTGTACACATCAGAGAGCATGAAAAAACATCAACAATTCTTTGCATCACAAAGGCACAATACAGCACCAGCGCGCAAGTTCTATTCGATCATAGGGAAATGACGTCACAGAGGAATTTTATTTATGGCGCCGTCGAGATTACTTTAATATAGTAAAATACTAAAATAAAAAAAAATTAATTACAATTAAACTACCCATCGATATGAAACGAAACCTGTCCTATAACCTTCCCCATGTAATTATGTGTATGTGTAACAAATTTCACGTTATTTGTTTGTCTGGATCTTGAGTTATAAGGGAACAGACAGACAGACAGACAGACAGACAACAAATGCGTCTTATAAGTATATATATCTATATATATATATATATATATATATATATATATATATATAGAGAGAGAGAGAGAGAGAGATAACAAGTAATAATCACAATAGACACAGTACACATAGATCAAGAGAAAATCACAATAAAGACAGTGCATATAGATAGCTGTCTGCAACAGCCATAGTGTTTTCCAGATACACACAAAATGCTGTATGCTTTTGAAATATACACTTTCATAAGTTTGTGGTATCACAAAGCAGCATAAGAAATGAATTGCATCTTTTATAATTAACATTGTTGCCAGTCAAATAACAACCCACACGGCAAACAAACCAAATTTATCCCCGCAGGCCGCCAGATAGAATCCACCGGTGTTTTTGATGCCAGGGAGAATGAAAGGTAACAACGATGTTAAGCTCATGACGGGTAGGCCAGGGTCACGTGACGTAGTTGGCATTAATGACACGGGATCAAGAGATGTGAGACTAGCAGTTTTTTTTTTTTGAAAAATGGGTGGAGAAAAAAGTTTTTCATTTATGTTTTTTTTTATTTATTACATCCTATGGCAGTTTCCTGCTAATACAAATCTGGGTTTTTTTGTTTTTTAAATCTTTGTTGCGGTTGTTTCAATAAAATTTGTTTTAATCAGCAGTAAATTTGAAACTGTAACACAGTGAGAGAGAGAGAGAGAGAGAGAGAGAGAGATATAAATTTATATACTATATACTAGCTGTATCCTGCAAAACCTTTTGCATAGAGTTATATCCCCTTAGGCTTCATCGGTAGGCTAGGTTATTTTTGGTTTCGGGCAGATCCGATTTTTTCATGATTGTATTTTAAACTGGGAATACTGTTGTATTAATTCTTTACTTTCGATTTTACGCAGAGACCAAATTGCTATTATATTATTAGGTAGGGAGACTAGAAATAGAGATGGAAAGCTGTGACTTGGACAGTGGTGGTGAACTTTTTTGGGACCGCGTACCCAACAAAATTCAACATAGAAAAGTCCCAAGGATGCAATTAAAATTTAAAGGAAGTGATATTTTATTCGCGTGCCGAATGAAGAGGCTCTGAGTGCCGACTGTGGCACGCGTGCCACAGGTTCGCCACCACTGGGCTGGGTCGAGTTTCAAACGCGGGGCATGAACTTTTGAATCTGTTGTTTATTTGTCGTATTAAAACACTTCTATCGCACCCCTGCCCCCGCCCCAGATCCCCAGGCTTAGACGCAGACAGTCTGCGGCAGTTGCCCAGGTCATCAACACCAAAAAAAGACCACAAGTCACTGAGAAGAGTTATCTGAAAGAGGGGAAAGAGGAAAAAGGAAGAAGAAAAGAGGTTAAGAGAGGGATACAGAGGAAGGTAGTAAAGGGAGAGAGAGAGCTAAGTAGTGGGAGAGAGAGAAAAAAAATAGACAGATGATGTGAGAGAGTGATAGCTATCAATTGTGTGTGTGTATATGTCTGGCACTTATTTCTGTTGAAACAGCAAAATGTGACATATATATAAAACCAGAGGTACAGACATTACCAGAGGCGTAGCTAGTTATGGTGGCGCTCTGTACGAGTTTTTTTATAATTTTTTTTTGGCGCCATTCCCCCAATTTAGAAATTGCAAAAAAAAAATAAATAAATAAAAAAAAAAAAAATAAATAAAAATTAAACAGCGCTCTTTCGGCGCCCCTTCCTAGTTTGGCGCCCTGTGCAGCCGCACAACCCGCAGTACCCTTCATACGCCACTGCCCATTACCTATAGCACGCCGATTTAGCCCCCCCATCCACCCCATCCTCTGCAACACCCGACATCGTGGCTCATAAAAAAGTCAGATCGGAGTAATTAAATTGAGTTAATATTCGTTGGTTTTTTTTTTTTTTTGAATAAACCAATTTATTTATTAATTCATTTGATTTCGTTCGGTCTTATTCAGGGATTGAACCAAAATCCTAAGCCATATGTTCAACTGTATTTGATGCAAGACGGGAGAAATTTAAATTTGATTTAAAAAGAAATAAAATAATAAATATTGAGATTCTAATACAATTTAGCCAACTAGTAAACAAGCAATGCTGTTATATAAACAAACGTGTTGCTTAAGTTTACCTGTAGTTTATTTACATTCAGTCTCAGCTCCGATGAACTGTAATTAAAACAATTTATACCATGGATGAAATCATTCAAATGGGCGACAGACTTTGTAAATTGGAATTGACTTACATACATTGAGTTTTGTTTGTACTAGTGGTTTGCTTGGATTGGTGAGGAAAAAAATTATTGACTGCTTTATTCTCTCCTGGGGTCTATCTATCTATCTATCTATCTATCTATCTATCTATCTATCTATCTATCTATCTATCTATCTATCTATCTATCTATCTATCTATCTATCTATCTATCTATCTATCTATCTATCTATCTATCTATCTATCTATCTATCTGTTTGCCTGTCTGTCTGTCTGTCTGTCTGTCTGTCTGCCTGCCTGCCTGTCTGTCAGGATGAGATGAAATCTCTTATATCATATAAACCACTAATGGGACGGTTTTTATTGCACCCTTCTTTCATCATCACCATAGCCGATAATGCAATGGCCATGTAGGCGCCACGAGGAGATATAGTCTGTCTGTCGATCGATCTATCAATCTATTAATTTATCATCACAATTTATATTTCTTTTTTTACGTAAATTATTACCTGTTCAAATACTCAACATCCCCAATATATACCAATGAAGTCCTTGCAGTAATCTGATGCTTTACCTGTTGATACCTTAAAGACCTTTCGACTCTATAAAGTATCGCATAACGACAGTTCTTGTAGCGCTCAAGTACAACAGAAGGTGCGAGGATTCTGGACAACCAACTAGCCATCTTACAATAATAGCCTATGGGAGGGGGGTCTCCACTGACTAATCGACAAACTATACATTTCGGTCTGTCAGAGGCACGGCCCGCGGGACAGGTACACACCCGTGAGGCCCGCGTTATGCTCTTCGCCCGCTAGTTTACTCCAACGACTTTTATTTTCAATTTTTTCACCATCATTCTGCTGTGGGTCTGTTCTTCAGTCAGGTGTAAGAGCCTTATGCTGCCCGCGGTTCAAAACGTTTGACACTCCGTGGCATAGCCTTTAAATTTAGAACCATGGTGTATAGCTGACAGGCAAAAAAAATAGATTTTTGTTTTTCTTTCCTCAATATGGATTATGCAAATGGTCCGAGTAACCCCCCCTCCCTTTCCTCCGCTACCCACCTTCACCCCCCCCCGCCCTCCCCCGACCACAAATTCATTCATCAACAATCTTTTGTTTTCTCCACATGTCGCATGTCACACGTCAATAATTTAATGGAGCGTGTTTCAGTTTTGGGTTTCAAAAGAAACAAAAAAATAATGAAACATTATCACCAGAAAATGGGTTGGCCTGTCCTCAAATTACACATTTACAATTTTTAAAATGCGACGACAGTCAAGTTCAAAACTATCTATATAAATAATAGCGGTGTGGGTTCAGCGTTAAATCGAAAGTAAAGAATTGATACAGCAGTATTCCCAGTTTAAAATCGTCAAAAGTAAACAATAGTAATAAAAATCATGAAAAAATCGCATCTGTCCGAAACCAAGAATAACCTAGCCTACTGATCAATCCTAAGGGAACATAACTCTGTGCAAAGGTTTTGCAGGGTACAGTTAGTTAATAATTAATACTCTTTCATCTTATAAGTACAATACATTGATACTTAACTGGCGATTATATTACACTTATAGGGACGGGTGGTCGTGCGGCGTAGACCGTAAGGTTCCCGTGTTCGAATCTCAGTGAGAACCATGGGATTATGTCAGGTCCTGGTGTAAATCCCCAAGTCCACCCAGCTTTAAATGGGTACATGATTATAAGTTGGGGGGAGTAAATTCGACTGGGTGTTGTGCTAACCACACAATCCCTTTTATATGCCGAGGTTACTGAAACAGATGAATTCTACACTTCATCTATCTCGATTAGCCCCATGAGGCTTAAGGAAGATTTACTTACTATATTACACTTAAAACTTGTTGTTTTTTGTACCTAAAATTATATTATTTCAATGTAACAAAAATTACACTTTAAAGGCCCTATTAATATAAATCAAAGGGAAGGGTTCTCATGTTTAAGGTCTTTAATTCTAAACACGCCTGGAATGTTCAATATGCTCCGGTCTCAGGAATGTCCTTGTTGTTCAATAATACAATTGATACATGAAAAATGAACAAACTGAGAGCTAGTCTAAACAAAATTAATCGTTTCACAAGTGGATGGAAAACTTTATAAAGAAACAAAGACAACTTCAAACAAAATGTTTCAAACACAATTTTTTTTTAGAAGCTCAGGTAACGTTAGCTCATTATTATATTAAAATTAGTTTTAAAAACTGGGGGGGTTACATGGAAGTCAAAAGAGAACCGCCTCCCCCCTCCCCGGGCCCACTCGCCATCCATCCCCCCCCCCCACCTCCTGCTGCATGATAGTGTTACATTTTTGTGAAGCTATTAATCACTACCATATAACCAAATAACATGAGCTATTGTTAGATTATTGTTTGGGGGGGGGTGGAGTGGGTTGGGGAGGAGAGGGAGGGTTAGAGGGAGGGAGGGGCCTGAGTTAGAGAAATATTTGAGGGACGGGTGGTCGTGCTGTGTAGAGCGCTCGACTGATGAGTGGTGGGGGTGGGGGTGGGGAAATTCAGGGTTCGAACCTAAGTGGGGAAATTGGGATTTCTTTTTTCAAATGCTTGTGAAAGTCCCCAAGTCCACACAGATTTAAATGGGTACCTGATATTTAGTTGGGGGTGGGGTGGGGGGTGAAGGCGGCTTGGCGTAGTGCTAACCACACAATCCTTTAATACTAGTTCTCTGTTACTCAATGGCTGGCAGTGTATTAGGATTAAGACCCGGATAACATTCATAGTGGGAAAACTTGATATGCAAATATCTAAGAAAGAGATGTCCAGGTGTTTGATAAATAACACTGGAAATTTTACGAATTTGATCATTTAGAATTGGACATATAAAAAAACAATATTTCCCTTAACCTTAACGGGCCATCGGGGGCAGATGAAGTGTAGAATTCATCTGTTTCTATAACCTCGGCGTATGAAGGGATTGTGTGGTTAGCACAACGCCCAGCCGCATTTACTCCCCCAACTTAAAGTCAGGTACCCATTTAAAGCTGGTGGGACTTGGGGGACTATCACCAGGACCTTAAAAAATCCTAAAGGTTCTACTGAGATTCGAACCCGAGACCCTCCGGTGGACAGTCGAGCGCTCTACACCGCACGAACACCAGTCCCCTTAATTGGACATATAACATGGGAATAAATGCGTGTATGACGAGCAAGGACGAGAAAATAAAAAGTGAAAAAAAAAGTATTGAGAAGCTGGGAGCAGGACAGAATATAAATAGGATAATTTAGAATAGGATAATTTACAATGGGATAGACTAGAACTGATAAGCTTAAAATT